>SNQJ01S0017789.1:30809-60838 GCA_010110895.2 Picea sitchensis | reverse complement strand
GAAAATACCTTTCTTCTGTAGAACTGAGTGTTGTTTGCTCAGCCGTTGATTTCAGCACACCCTTTAATCATGGAGCACACAACACATTTTATTGTTGAAACTTAGGATAGTGGCATTTTGTGGGTTTTTTGCACTGCTTCTTTTCATTTTTTGCCACCAAGGGGTTAGAACACAACCTTCTAACATCAAACAAAGAATTTCATCCAATTGTATGCATGTTTTATTGAAAGGAAAACTAGATAGCCTATGTCCTATCCTACCTACCTAGCACATTTAGCCTAGATTAGACTGTTGGGCTAAGAAATTACTCTACTCAGGGGCTATTTGATCAAGTTTAAACAGTTTGATCAAATTTATTCACTAACTAACCTATCCACTTGGCTAAGATTAAGCAGTTTAGCCAAGCTTTATTCACTAATCCTATCAGCATAAATTCAAAAAGACTTGACCATGGTTTAAACTGTATGGATCAAGTCATTATTATTGCATGGGGCCTTATCCATTTTTATTTTATGACCTCTTTTATTCTTTTTCTTTTCCTTCTTTTCTTTTCTTTCTTTTTTCTTTTCTTTCTTTTTCTTTTCTTTTCTTTCTTTTGAAAATAATTTGCAAAATGAAATATTATTTACAACCAAATTACACCAAGAGTAAAAATTTTCTAGTCACCAGTTGATCCTATGAAACATAGGGTTATAACACAAAGTACAAGTTAATTTTGATGTTCCCATATTTGAGGGTCAGATCGATGCAGATGCTTTGGAAAAATGGTTAAATTTGCTAGAAGGTTGTTTCTTTGTTCACAATTTTTCCAATAGAGAAAATATTACCTTTGCACTCCTTAAGGATCTCCCCCATGTCAAACATTGGTGGGAAACTTACTGGGGGGGAAATTCCGCAAAGGAATCTGAAATATTTGGGGTCGAGCCCACTTGGGATTTTTTTATGGATGCGGTCAAAGAGAAATATTACCCTGTGGGAAACTATGATGACCAGTACATGAGATGGACCACACTACATCAATAGAGGGGTCAAACGATGTTGGAGTTCACAAATACCTTCCATACCTTGCACACCAAGCTGGGTATCAAAGACTTCGATCGAAATCTAGTTCTAAAATATTGTGGGGCTCTACACGGGTACATCCAAACCGAAATGGAGTTTCTAGACATCTCATCACTAGGAGTAGCTTATCGATATGTTGTCAAAATCGAGTAGAAATTTAATCCCCAGAACAAGCGAGAAATTGGGTTTGCAAATCCGCAACAACCAAAGTATGGTAAAGGCAACCCTAATCCACAAAATAGCCAACCTCAATACAACCATTCCAAGCCGTAATAAAAGAAGAGCAACGAGAAGACGAAAAAGGTCAGTAGGAAGTGGTGCAACTTCCACAAAATCCCTTGACACAACACCGATGAATGTCGCTCAAAACAGTCATTGGTATTCAAGCTCAAAGAAAAAGAACTAAGTCTTGAATTAGACTCTAATTCAAACAATAATAAAATGAGACATATAATTGATGCAGAACCCATTGCTAATGTCGCAACTGCATCAATCCAACTAGAAGAACCATAGGATCCCAAGGAGGGGGGGCACCTTTTCCATTCACAGATGTGGGTGAAGGGGAACCTGCTGCATTTTATTTTTGATAGCGAAAGCCAGAAGAACCTCATCTCAGCAGAGGTCATCAAGCAGTTGGATTTTCTAACAACACCACACCCACAACCATACAACATTGAATGGTTTCACCAGGGATGATATATTCATGTCAGTTGGCAGTGCCTCCTGGCATACAACATCAAGTCCTTCAAGTATGAGCTATTGTGTGATGTTGTCCCACTGAAAGTCTATGATTTTTTTTTAGGCTAGATATATATGTGGAGGCATCATGTTTTTTATGTGGCTTGACCTCGTAGCATCATTGTTAGTCTGGGGGTCATCACTACAGGATACCAAAGGTAGTTCCGACTACTTTCCCAACAAAATAGTGCCGCAAAGTAATCTCTCATACCATAAAGTTTATCCTCTTCATAATCTGGTCATAAGAGAAGGACACTACAACAACTATAGCCTCGACTAAATACCCTTCTATCTGATAGAATCATATCAATAAGATTGTAGAAGAGCACCAAGATATTACTACTACACCTACGAGGTTGCCTCCACACTGCCCATTCAAACCAAGTTATGATAAATCCCTTCATGTTCTTCATGTTGCATCTTCACCGAAAGAGTCCTCCCACACTCGAGAAGATCATGCAACTAAATTAATTAAATGCATCCAACCCCTACAACAACAAGTTCATAAAAACCTTCAACAATCTAGGCAGGACAACTTCTTCAGTAAGGCAAGCAACCCACCAAGGTTCAGATTCAACAAAAACTTCCCCAGGGACTTGATGCAATGGAAAAAAAAATTTCCTAAGGAAGGAGGATTGGTCCAGGCGGTAATCAGTGGCCACCCACCTATTCCACTGGCTCAAAACAAGGGTTTCCACCTTGGCAGTTTTTCTACAAATTTTCGGGTCCTAAACTTTCGAGGTCATTTGAGGCTTTAAAAAATGTTTTTTGGGCCTGCCACACTCACACTTTAGGCCTTGGCCATAGTTTGAATAAAAAATGTGTATTCCTCGGATAGACCTTTCCAATGAGTTTTCGTGTGCCCCAAACGAATATTGTATGGAAAATTTACGCCCTTGGGAAGTTGACGCACCAACTACCCCCATCGGGGTCCACAAAACTTTTGGCGTTTCATCTTCAAAGGATAAAATTTTGTATTTTCTTTATGTTAAAATCCACTAGAGCCTCATTTTAAACATCATCATATTCTTGCGAATGAGAGTAGCTATCACATATCTTCTCAAAGATAAGTTGTCACCATTCTAGCAATTCATTCACTCTGTAATTTTACAGTTTTTGTACATTCTATCATTAACAAAAATTGTGCATTATTGTATCTCTTTGTTTATTGCAATATCTCATTATATTTCATTGTTATATATTTGCCTTCATTTTTGTCTAAAAAATAATCTGAATCAATGGTATCAAAACAAACTACTCCTTTTTGTTTATTAGTCCATGTCTCCGACGAGGTCAGGGTATAGAGAGTTGGGTCTCAAGCTAGTTTCTCTTAAGGAAAACCGCTCTCACCAGCCCAAGTGGCCTCCCAAGGTGGAAGATAAGAGAGACGAGGGAGAAAAATATCCCATCAAGTTTTTACTCACAGAATCTCTCACGCAACAGAGGAAGGAGATGTTGGAGAATTTTCCCAAATCCTTCAACAATTGTTGACAATAACAGGCGCGTCTCTGTCAAGCAGTCACTTTGGAGACACTGCCCCATTCAAGGTACAAGTTAATTTTGATATTCTCATATTTGAAGTTCAGATCGATGCAGATGCTTTGGAAAAATGGCTAAATTTGCTAGAAGGTTATTTCTTTGTTCACAAATTTTTCGAAAGAGAAGAGATTACCTTTGCGCTCCTTAAGGATGTCCCCCATGTCAAACATTGGTGGGAAACTTACTGGGAGAAAAATTCCAAAGAGGAGTTTGGAATATTTGGGGCCAAGTCCACTTGGGATTTTTTTATGGATGTCTTCAAGGAGCAATATTGCCATGTGGGAAACTTTGATGACAGATACATGAGATGGACCACACTACATAAAGAGAGGGGCCAAATAGTGTGAGAGTTCACAAATACCTTCCATACATTGCGCACCAAGATGGGTATGAAAGACTCTGAATGACATTTGGTTCTAAAATACCGCAGGGATCTACACGAGTACATTCAAACTAAAATGGAGTTTCTGGACATCTCATCATTGGGAGAAATTATCAATATGTTGTCAAAATCCAGCAGAAATTTAGGCACCAGAATAAGCGGGAATTTGGGTCTACAAATCCTCAAAAACCAAAGTATGGTAAAGGCATCCCTAATCCAAAGAATATCCAACCTCAATACAACCAGTCCAGGCCGTAGGAAAATAACAACAACATGAAGATGAAGAAGGACACTGGGAAGTGGTGCGACTTCCACAAAAGTTCTTGGCAAAACACCGATGAATGTCGCTCGAAACAATCATTGGTAGTCGAGCTCAAAGAAATAGAACCAAGCCCTGAATTAGACTCTGATTCAGACAATAATAAAAGAAGATAGATAATTGATTCAAAACCCACTGCTATTGTCGCGACTGCAACAATCCAACCAAAAGAACCAGAGGATATTGAGGAGGGGGATCTCCTTTTCCATTCACAGATGTGGTTGAAGAGGACCTCGCTACATTTTATTGTTGATAGTGAAAGTCATAAGAAAATCATCTCAGCATAGGTCGTCAAGTAGTTGTATTTGTTGACAACACCACACATCGGATGGCTTCACCAAGGACATGATCTTCGTATCAACCATCAGTGTCACCTGGCATACAACATCAAGTGCTTCAAGGATGAGGTATTGTGTGATGTTTCCCTACTACAAGTCTATGATGTTTTGTTAGGCCAACCATATAAGTGGAAGTGTCATGTTGTTTATGAGTCTCGACCTCGTAGTGTCATTGTTACTCTGGGAGGTCATCCCTACAGGATACCATAGGTAGTTTCAACTACTGTCCCAAAAAAATAGTTCCCCAAAGTAATCTCTCATACCGTAAAGTTTAGCCTCTTCACAATCTGGTTAGAAGAGAGGTACACTGAAACTGTTGTAGCCTCAAACCAAGACCCTTCTATCCAACAGAAGAATATCAACAATATTGTATAAGAGCACCAAGATATTCCTACGGCACCTACGGGGGTGCCTCCACACTTCCCAGTCAAATGAAGTTATGATAAATTCCTTCATGTTCTTCATGTTGCACCTTCACCAACAGAGTCCTCCCACACTCATGAATATCATGCAGCTAGATTGGTTAAATGGATCCAACCCCTCCAACAACAGGTTCATAACAACCTTCATCAAGCTAAGCAGGATGACTTCTTCAGCAAGGAAAACAACCCACCAAGGTTCAGATTCAACAAAAGCTTCCCCAGGGAATTGATGCAATGGATACCATTTCTTCCTAAGGGGGGAGGATTGATCTAGGTGGAAATTTGTGGCCACCCACCTATTTCACTTGCTCAAAACAAGGGTTTCCACCTTGGAATCTTTTCTATAGATTTTTCGGGTCCTAAACTTCTGGGGGCATTTTCAGGCCCTAAACAACATTGTTTGGGCCCTCCAAAGTTACATTATAGATTTTAACTAGAGTGTGATGGAAAAATATGTATTCCTTGGATAGAAATTTCCAACGAGATATCGTGTGCCCCAAACATATATCATATGAAAAAGTTTCTCCCTTGGAAAGTTGACGTACCAACTAGCCCCATTGAGGCCCGCAAACATTTTGACATTTCATCTTTCGAGTTTAGGGTTTTGTATTTTATTGATGTTAAAAAGGCCTCTAGATCCTCATTGTAAACATCATCATATTCTTGCGAATGAGGGTAGCCATCACATCTCTTCTCATTGATAAGTTTCCACCATTCTAACGAGTCACTCACTCTATAATTTTATAGTTTTTGTACATTCTCTCATTAATAAAATTTTTGGATTACTATATCTTTTTGTTTATTTCAATATCTATGTATATTTAACTGTTATATATATGCTTTCATTTTGTTATAAAAAATAATTTGGATCAAGATGAACGCAAGATTCATTGCACGACTTGTTGCAAAGATAACCGTAGAAGTGGTAGCAATCACTCTTGTTAATTGTGATAGTCTAATAGGTTTATGAATTGGATGGTTGAACAGATATTAAAAACCCACCCCTTTCCAAGTCTAGAAAAATGATACCACTCATTTTTTTTGTATATATATTTCCCAAGTTATGTGAGTGTCAACCTTACCCATAAATTGCATGATGGACATGTGAGTAGATTTAGGATCTAACTCCTGATTGACACACTAATGATTATCTGATGAACAAAACACTAGATGTACATGGCCTTGCAAATAAATTTCTTGATGGACATGTGAGTGGGTTTATAATCTAACTCCAAATTGACACACCAAATATTTAAACTCGTATTTTATATTCACAAATCACTAATCTTTCCTAATGATGGAACACACTAGTGTAATCTATGTGCACTATATTCCCTAATGTATCCCTTGAGTCATTTCTACCCATCGATTTTGTTAGATGACCATCTAAGCATCCTCCATTGTCCATTCCTTAGAATTATCCCTCATAACTTAGGCATGGGATCCGCCATGGAATTCCACCCAGGTCAGGCATGGGTTGCCCTTCTGCCAACCAATGGATTTGTGGCCTCCATCCAGATCCATATGATGAGATGTTTGTTTTTATTATGGGTGTGATTCTTGGCATCGGAGTTGGATTGATATAGGTAGGAGTATATTCAATCTAGGAGTCATCTGAATACGAAACCCTCATCTATGTTTTTACACAATTCCCCGGTGTACAGTGGTGACATTTTTGCTGGTGTGTAGGTCGTGAAGAGCTCATCCCCATTCACTAGTTATGCATCACACCTCCCCTTCCAGTTAAATTGAAATCATTTTTATTTATTTGTCCTCAATTGAGATAGGTTTCATTTGTTTTCCCTCTGTTAAGATGGGTTTAATTTATTTGTCCTCCACTGAAATGAGTTTCTTTTGTTTGGATTACATTAACATAGGACTGATATGTTCCAATTGCCTTTGAAATGGATTTCATTAATTTGGACTCCATTGAAGAAGGTTTTAGGCATTTTGACTGCATTGAAATTTGATATTCTCTTGCCACCCGTGTATAGATCTAGGTGCAAGGTTTTGGCCCAAGTGGGTATTATAATTTTTACCCTTTTCATGATTTCCATTAGAATTTCAGTTTATTTTACATTGTTGTGGGATTTGCATCAATATGGGATCTTGTTTTTCATTTTTTTCTTCCTTTGTATCATTGCGGGGATATAATTTTCTATTTTTTTACAAGGGAATAAAATATGTTGGTATTGGATTGAACATTTCCCTTCAATGATATAGTCCTTGGATTTGGATACATGAGAGCTAATGGAGATCGAGAAACACCTGCAACTGATGTAAAGGAAAAAGGATCTAGTTAAGTTGATGTTTGATTGTGCTAAGATCATGACCAATGTTCTTGATGATGTTCTAGATCTAGGTTTGTATAACAACTTTTTATAAAATATTATTTCAAACCATGGATTATTTATTATCTATATGGAATTGATATGAATTGTCTAAAAAGTGGTATGTTTGTTAGAAAAAGGAATATGAAATTCTAATATATCTTTTACATTTTTTATTATTATAACACAAATATTTCTTCCACTATTCCTTGCTCAAAATTTGAATATAAATAACATCCTTTGTTTGCAGTTACATTTATGTATTGTAGAGTTTGGAATGTGCATGATGATAATTAACATATATTATAGTTAACTTAATATATAATGGAAACCAAATTTTTGTTTCCCCAATGTAGAGATAAATTCCAGTATCTAGACATATAATTATTTCTTCCATAACTGCTTGCTTGAAATTTGAATATAAATAACATCTTTTTTTTATAAACCGTTTGCAGTTGCATTTATGTATTGTGAGGGAAACCAAATTTTGGTTGCCTCAATGTGAAGATAAATTTCATCATCTAGACATGCTGATTCAGATTGCAATCACAAAGGTTCCCTCCTAATAGCGATACTCCAGTGATCAAGAGATACATTCACATAATATATGCTCATATCACCTATTTTAGAGAGATTCTAAGAAAAATATGTAATACAGGTGATACATAGATACCATATAATACAAATCCCTAGTCCAACTAGGTAATTGATGGGCCAGTTAGATTTTATCATCTCACACAAATTTGTGCAATAACATGTAAAAGTATNTTGAAATTTGATATTCTCTTGCCACCCGTGTATAGATCTAGGTGCAAGGTTTTGGCCCAAGTGGGTATTATAATTTTTACCCTTTTCATGATTTCCATTAGAATTTCAGTTTATTTTACATTGTTGTGGGATTTGCATCAATATGGGATCTTGTTTTTCATTTTTTTCTTCCTTTGTATCATTGCGGGGATATAATTTTCTATTTTTTTACAAGGGAATAAAATATGTTGGTATTGGATTGAACATTTCCCTTCAATGATATAGTCCTTGGATTTGGATACATGAGAGCTAATGGAGATCGAGAAACACCTGCAACTGATGTAAAGGAAAAAGGATCTAGTTAAGTTGATGTTTGATTGTGCTAAGATCATGACCAATGTTCTTGATGATGTTCTAGATCTAGGTTTGTATAACAACTTTTTATAAAATATTATTTCAAACCATGGATTATTTATTATCTATATGGAATTGATATGAATTGTCTAAAAAGTGGTATGTTTGTTAGAAAAAGGAATATGAAATTCTAATATATCTTTTACATTTTTTATTATTATAACACAAATATTTCTTCCACTATTCCTTGCTCAAAATTTGAATATAAATAACATCCTTTGTTTGCAGTTACATTTATGTATTGTAGAGTTTGGAATGTGCATGATGATAATTAACATATATTATAGTTAACTTAATATATAATGGAAACCAAATTTTTGTTTCCCCAATGTAGAGATAAATTCCAGTATCTAGACATATAATTATTTCTTCCATAACTGCTTGCTTGAAATTTGAATATAAATAACATCTTTTTTTTATAAACCGTTTGCAGTTGCATTTATGTATTGTGAGGGAAACCAAATTTTGGTTGCCTCAATGTGAAGATAAATTTCATCATCTAGACATGCTGATTCAGATTGCAATCACAAAGGTTCCCTCCTAATAGCGATACTCCAGTGATCAAGAGATACATTCACATAATATATGCTCATATCACCTATTTTAGAGAGATTCTAAGAAAAATATGTAATACAGGTGATACATAGATACCATATAATACAAATCCCTAGTCCAACTAGGTAATTGATGGGCCAGTTAGATTTTATCATCTCACACAAATTTGTGCAATAACATGTAAAAGTATCTTGGTTGAGAATTTATTGAAAGTTTTCCTGGTGGGTTGATGCACTTGCGAATGATTTTCTTCCAAGGGGAATATGCATCATTGCAACTTCATGTGGAAGATTTTGATTTACAACAAGTTGTGAAATTTTTGGTATGGGGTTTGAAGGATTTCTTATTACACAATAAAATTCGTCTTAAGATGAATATTGAACGTACAATTGAGAACCTTATTATGCTATACTACGTAATTGGGGATACACACATGGTTTTTCATACACTAGGTACATTCTAGATTGTCATCTTTTCTTGTGATGTTTATTGTATTGATTGGCATTATTGCAGTTTTTTGATTGAGTGAATTTAGTTTAAGTTTTTCCTAGCATGTGTTACACGAGAATCTCCCTAAGTAATGCTATAACATTTACTCCATCTGGGGAAAGGATAGAGATTGAAGTAAAGTGTGTATATATTGTGGAGACTACATCAGTTGATTTATGGCAACAATCATGTTTTCAATCAGCAGTGCCAATAAGAATGTTGCGACACTCTCTAATGTTGCCTAATAATAGTGTTGGCATGAAACATAAGTTGTTATGTGCTTTTTTTGAAGGACTTTCTCATAGGCAATCTAACAAAAATGGAATATGCAAACCATTCTTGACATTTTCTTTTCCGAAGTAATAAGCCTCAATAGATTTTAGTATTGCACGGGAAAATAATTTCCATGCGATACGAGGTTTATTGCATGGACACAATTTTCTTACAATACAATGTTTATCGCACAAAAATTAGAATTTTTTTAGAAAACTTGGGAAGATTCTACATATTGCACAAAAATTATTTTCATGTGATAAAATGTTTATCGCACATAAATTATGTTCATGCAATACAATGTTTATCGTGTGAAATTATGTTTGTGCAATACAATGTTTATCATGTGAAATTATGTTTGTGCAGTACAACATTCCTTTTCCCTTCTCACTTTATTGCATCGAAGAAAATATTTGAAGGGTGTGATGTAACACAATGAAATTATAGTGTGATACATTAGAAGGGAGGAAATTCTCCTCCTTGCCAGAAATGCTTGAGACTTAGAAACTTTTGAGAAAAAGTGGGGAATTTTGCGTGTCACTCACACTAAATGATTGGCACAATGCAATGTATCGCACCAAAACAATTTTGGTGTGATACACCACAAGATGAAATTTTTTCCCTTGTCACGATAGAGAAAAATTAGAAGAGTGTGACATATCACACCAAAAGAGACTTTCGTTGTGATACACCACAGAGAGAAATTTTGCGATGATGTGATAAGAAAAATCCTTTCGAGTCTAACCTTATAATTGTATAAATGATGTTGTGTACCATCTAGATGATGTGTACGGATAAGGTCCACGGTGTTAGGTTCATAATATGGTTGCTAACGTGGGCCATATGGATAGACACATAGATGAGGTCCACAACAACATTTTTGTGTATGCACGATGATGTGGATTGTATGGATGATGGCATTTTGATGGTGTAGGTGGCTATGCCATGTCTACTGACATGTATTGTACCATGCTTGCTAAGGGTTCCATGTGGGCATGATGGCACAGGAAAGATAAAATGCTAAAGGGCTTCAAATTGCCAAAAATTCTTCTTCGAAGCTCAAAACTTGGTAAAATTCTACATATTGCACAAAAACAAATTTCATGCGATATAACATTTATCATGCAATATAGTGTTTAAAGAAGGAATTTCCAACCTTAATCGTAACATGGGGAGCTTGGATAGAAAAATGGTCCATCTTGGTTAAATACTTTAATTTTGACATATGTCGTCACAACACTGCAAAATAGTACTCTCCAAAGAAGTCTCGTGTCTCACTTGAATCCAAGTTCCAACAACACCCTACCACAACAGTCAAATTTGGGTTCTCTTCTTTGAATGGAGACACATATAGAAATTCTTCCCTATTAGGTTTATATGGGTGTAAATAAGCTTTTCTTTGGTGGGAGAGCTTAGGTGAGAACTAAATAATTAGACCATGATGTTGGACAAGTTCAAAGTTGCGACATAGGGTGTATCGACATAATTATTTAGTAAAGTCACAATCCAACATAACCCTTAAGGAATGTTACATTGTGACACAATCTTTTAAGAACATCACATTGCAACATAACGAGTTAGGAACATAACCAAATGTTAAGTGCAATACACATGAAATTGAAGTGTGCATAAACCTTATAACAACATACTTTTTGCACCTTCAGTAGAAATTGCTTGTTAAGCCATAAGGTGTTCCCCTCTTCAAAATGCTAAATTGAAGTGTGCATAAACCTTATAACAACATAATTTTTGTACCTTCAGGGGAAATTTTTAGTTAATCCATAAGGTGTTCCCCTCTTCAAAATGTTATGTCTCTCTGCCAACTTTTCCATTGGTCAGGTCCGTCTGATCTGTTAGACGACCATTGAGATTGTCTTGGCCATTGATTTCGTTGGTAGGCCAACTGAACGATGATGAAATCGCCTGCTTTTTTATTTTCCCTTCTCCTCCTAGGTGAACTTAAGTATTAGAGAGGAGACAATGGTGCTGAGGAGTTGTGTGATCCAGTAGATAATTCCCCTTAGAATTGATATGTGACCACCTGTCAAAGTGTCGAAGGTACTGCTAGGTTAACATGACCGCCATAGTGTTCCCATATCTGAATGTTATGTCTCTCCGTCTAATTTTCTATATCTATATATATGTAGAAACACAATGAATAGAGAGACATTGTGGGTCAATGTTTATAAAGAGAAAACTATTCTATGTGACCTACAATTCCTCTATAGCAGAAAAGTGTAGGCAAGTCGTCGGAATCCAGAAACTGGCTTTCTATGACGTCTCTTTTGTTGACGAATTTTTTGGACTAGAATTCAAGTATGGTAACATATTAGGTAAAGTGATCCAGGTGGATATTGGTGGTCACCCACCTATTCAACTGGCTCAAAAAATAGTTTTCCACCTTGGTAGTTTTTCGGAAGTTTTTTGGGTTCCAAACTTTCGGGGCCCTTTTGAATCCCTAAACGACATTTTTTGGGGATTTTGGGCCCAGGTGATTGCTAAAGGCACTAATATAGGCCAGTCAAAAAATGTTCTTCTCGGTTAGACCTTTCCAACGGGATATCGTGCGCCTAAAATGAAGATCGTATGCAAAAGTTACGACCCCGGGAAGTTGATGTACTAACTTAACCAAATGGGGTCCACATGACTTTTGGTGCTTCATCTCCTAGGGTTAGGTTTTTGGATGTCTAGGGTTTTTGACATTCCTATTTATTGTAAAAGGGATTCAGATTCTCATTGTAACCATATTCTTGCGAATGAGCGCAGCCATCACATCTCTTCTAAGAGATAAGCCGCCACCATTCCAACAAGCTTGTTTTCCGCTGCATTTTACAGTTTTAGCTTATTTCCTTATTGAATAGAAAATCAGTTTTATTGTATCTCTGTTATTTTGTGTTAAGCATCTTTTAATAATATGTATTCATTTTGTTTTGCTCATAAAATCTGGATCATAAAGTTTCTTTGTCTATTCACTATGCTAAATTTTGACATGATATACACTTCAATATGGCTAGTGATAATCGATAAAGGCCTTATGTTTTTCAAAATATGGACATTGTTCTTTTCTAAAATATATTGGCACATTATTAATTTTTGATTAGTTTTAAAAAGTATTTTCCATAAATATCATGGAAGGATTGAATGTATAGAGGACATCACATGATTGGAGATCTCTGTTTATTATTAGGTAAATTCGTGGTAAATTAAAAAGCATCCTTCTCGGGCATACAACATCTTGGTACTTGAAACTCTATAGCACGGAGTCACATTGCTTCCACTAATATGTTCATTTAGAAGTTAAAAACCTCCATCTTTCTTCAAGGTCCATGTCAAAAGATGTGTATGATTGCAATCATACATACATATCAATGCCATGCATGAGACATCACTGAAAAAAATCAATTAAAGGTATTATTACTCATTTGAAATTGTGGAAGAAATTTTAAATTTACTTGCATATCAATGTTAGATTTGAAAGGCATTGTCTAAACATTTTATTTTTTGGTTTTTTTCATTGGAATCCAATGATACAAATCTGGGGGAAATCACAATTTTCTATTTTTTAAATTGAATTTTTGAATTTATAAATAGATTCATCCTCCTAAAACACCTTTGGGGCACTCGAATGATATAGACACAACCACTCAAAACTGTAGTTCCAACAATTTCTGGTCGGATTTCAAGAAAAATTGATCAGAAAATATGCCCAAAAAAGGACCAAAAAGTAGAACGTTTGGTCTAGGTCTCATTCTTTTGGTATTCTCCAAGCACTTTTGAGTGACTTACTGGCATAAAACTCAATTAAAAATAGAAATGAAAATTTTATAATATAAAAAAATAATAATATTTAAGTGGGGAAGAATATTATTGAAAAATAAAAAAAATCTATCATATTAATATCAAAAAATTATTAATAGTATTAAAGTGAAGGAAAATCGGATCACCAAAATTTGTAAACTTAATGTTATGATCCAATGCATTAAAAATGATAAAAAATCAATGATTGCATTCCACTTCGAGGGGGAAACCTCCTTTTAAAATATATCCAATTCATAATACAATATGAGATGAGACAAGATGATTCTAAGACTAAGTCTCCTTGTTATATATATAGGAGACAATGAGTACAATTGTAATGAAAGGGTGCAATGAAGGTGATCTGGATTTATTTTTGGAACGAAATGAAAGTAGATAAATTACAATGAAATACTCATGAAAATTGCTAGAAACAAAGAAATACAACAATACTTGATTTCTATTAATGAAATAATTGTAAAGACACTGTAAAAATATAGAGTGCAAGATTCACTAGAATGGTGGCAGCTTTATCTCTGAGAAGAGATGTGATGGCTATGTTGATTTGCCAGAAGATGATTACAATGAGACTCTAAAGGCCTTTTTATGATAAATAGGAATGCCAAAATCCTAGACATCTGAAAACCTAACCCTAGGAGATGAAACGCCAAAAGTCATGTGGGCCCCATTTGGGTAAGTTAGTACATTAACTTCCCAGAGTCGTAACTTTTGCATACGATCTTTGTTTTAGGCATGTGATAGCCTGTTGGACAGGTATTTTTGAGAACTACGCATTACGCTATCAAAATCCAACTCTATCCATATTTTTACTGTGGCGAGCCAAAAAAAACATTGTTTAGGGGCCCAAAATGGCCCTGGAAGTACAACAAGATGTGCTGACATGAAAACATACAAAATAATCCAATTGGATTAGGTGGGAGGCCACCAGTATCCACCTGGAAGATGTGTAGGGATTCAGACAGCCCCAAAAGTGTAGAACCCATAATTACAAAGAAGTACAGAAGAACGTGTTGCACTAAAAATTGACAAGAGGAGCCGGTTGGATTAGGTGGTTGGCCACCAATATCGACCAGGATCAATCCTCCCCACTTAGGAAGCAATGGTCTCCATTGTGTTGAGTGCCCAGGGAAGAGGGGAAAGAATTTTTTGAATCTGAAGCTTGGTGAGTTGCATGCCTTATTGGAGAAGTTGTGCTTCTTGGCTTGTGGAAGACTGTCACAAACCTGTTGCTGGAGGGGTTGAAGTTGTTCCACCAATCTGTTGTCTCTGGGTTGGATGGGGCATTGTGTAGGCACCATTGTAGGTGAAGAAGCAATATCTTTTGTCTCTTTGACAATCTGTTTTTGTTGGATAGAAGGTGTTGAGGTTGAAGTGGTTGTAGTGGTATTTTGTACATCATTTGAACATACTATGAAGAGGATGAATTTTGCAGTATGAGAGATTACCTTGCAGTGTTGTTTTAGTGGAGAAATAGTCGAAACTACCTCTAGTATCCTGTAGCAATGATCTCCTAGAGTAATAATGACACTATGGGGTCTAGACTTATAGGTAGCATGGTGTTTCCACATATATGGTTGGCCCAAAACAACATCACAGACATCAAGAGGGTAAATATCACACACTACCTCATCCTTGAAGGTATGGATGTCATAGGACATGCGACACTGCTGGCTAACGCGAAGATCTCATCCCTGGTGAAGCCACCCAATGTTATATGGTTGTGGGTGTGGTTTTGTCGACAACCCCAACTGTTTGATGAACTTAGGTGAGATGAGGTTCTTCCAGCTGTCGTTATCAACAATGAAATGCAATGGGATCCCCTTCACCCACATATGTGAATGAAAGAGACTCTCCCCCTCTTCAGGATCTATTGGTTCTTCTAGCTGAATTTTTTTGGTCGTGATAGTAGCAGTGGGGTCTGCGTTGATGATCTTTTTGTTTTCAATATTTTCTGGATCGGATTTCGAATCAAGGTTCGGCTCTGTGTCTTTGACCTCGTCCACCAATTATTGTTTCTAGAGACATTCATCGGTGTTGTGCCATGAGATTTTGTGGAAGTCACACCACTTCCCAATGTCATTCTTCGTCTTTACTTTACCCTTTTTTGTCCCATGTCTTGGACTGGTTGTCTAGAGGTTGTTGGTTAGGGTCATCTTTACTATGATTTGGTTTTTGCAAATTTGCAGACCCGAATTCCCATTTGTTTTGGTGCCTAAATTTCTTCTCGATTTTGACAGCATATCGATAGGCAACTCCCAATGATGAGATGTTTAGGAAATCCATTGTGGTTTGGATGTACCTATGTAGAGCCCCATGGTATTTCAGAACCAGATGACGCTCATAGTCTTTGATACCCATCTTGGTGCGCAAGGTATGGAAAGTATTTTTGAACTCCGACACTGTTTGGCTCTTCTCTTTCCACAGTGTGGTCTATATCATGTACTGGTCTTCATAGTTATCAACGAGATAGTACTATTCTTTGACCGCATCCACAAAAAAATCCCAAGTGGGCTCGACCCCATATATTCTCGATTCCTCAGTGGAACTTTGCTCCCATTAAGTTTCCCACCAATGTTTGACATAGGGGAGAGCCTTGAGGAGTGCGAAGGTGATCTTTTCCCTGTTGGAAAAAAATTGAATAAAGAAATAACCTTCTAATAGATTTTAAAAAAATTCTAGGGCATTTGCATCTATCTGACCTTCAAATATGGGAATATCAAAATTAACTTGTACCTTGAAGGTATAGGTTCCTCCAAAATGGTCGCTTGATGAAGATGTGCATGTTGCTATCGACAGACATTGAATAATGTGTGCAAAATTCTCCATTATTTCGTCCCTTTGTTGCGTGAGAGCTTGCTCAAGCAACATGCTAATGGAATATTATGCTCTGTCGTCTTTCTTTTCTACCTCCATCAAGGGTTTCTTGGGCATGCGAGAGTGATTTTCCTCAAGACAGACAAACTCGAGACCCAACTGGCTATACTCAGACCTCGTTGGGGAAATGCACTAAAAAACGATCAAGAGAAGCCTGCTCTGATACCACTGATCCAAATTTATTTTCGAAACGAAATGAAAGAAGATAAATTACAATGAAATACTCATGAAAATTTCTAGAAACAGAGAAATACAACAATACTCGATTTCTATTAATGAAAGAATTGTAAAGAGACTGTAAAAATACAGAGTGAAAGACTCACTAGAATGATGGCAGCTTTATCTTTGAGAAGAGATGTGACGGCTATGCTCATTTTCTAGAAGATGATTACAATGAGGTTCTGAAGGCCTTTTTATGATAAACAGGAATTCCAAAACCCTAGACATCTGAAATCCTTACCCTAGGAGATGAAACACCAAAAGTCATGTAGGCCCCGTTTGGGTAAGTTAGTACATTAACTTCCCAGGGTTGTAACTTGTGCATACGATCTCCGTTTTAGGAGCATGATAGCCCGTTGGAAAGGTATTTTTGATAACTACACATTACACCATCAAAATTTGCCTCCATCTACAGTTTGACTGTGGTCAGCCAAAAAAACACTGTTTAGGGGCCCAAAATGGCCCTGGAAGTACATCAAGATGTGATGACATGAAAACATAAAAAATAAGCCAGTTGGATTAGGTGGGAGGCCACCAGTATCCACCTGGAAGATGTGTAGGGCTTCAAAAATCCCTAGAAGTGTAGAACCCACAATTACAAAGAAGTATAGAAGAACGTGTTGCACTAAAAACTAACAAGAGGAGCTAGTTGGATTAGGTGGGTGTCCACCAATATCCACCTAGATCAGAAGGGTTCTAGCTGACATACAAATATAAAACTAGAAATGTAATGATTCAATATCTAGGGATTAATACGGGGGTTTATACATAACATGGGACTTTGTCTAGGGATTAACATGCCCCTTCCCTTCAAACAAGTGTTGTCCTCAACACTTGACAACCATGATTATGTTTTCATGAAGAAATCATCTTCCCATGTCACCTCTTTCACTAGTAGGTTCTTCCATTTGATGAGGTACTCAGTAATTGATCGATTTTGTAGCTTCTTAATCCCTATTTCAAGGTTGTTTTCTAGTAATTATGGTATGAATTTCCCTAATTACATAGACAATTGGATTTACACCTTCTGGTCACAGATGAATAACATGGTCATGATCTTGAGTTGGTGGAAGACCCTTTGGCATCTCTCTAAATACCTAGGAATGATTGTTGATAACTTTTTGGAGATCCATTGGAGCATAGGCTATTATGTTTGAAAATATAGTGAGCACAATTGTGCAATTACACCATCATGCCCCTTTTTGAGTAATTTTGTCACGTTGTTAGAATTTATCACTTTAGAGGGTTTCCCTTGGATACCTCTAAGCTCAATTTCCTTGTCTTCTTAGGAAACTCTCATGAAAAAATATTGAAAATTAAGGGCCATTGTTCCCAATGATTTTAACCATTGGACTCCTAATACAAGATCAACACCACCCATTTTGATGGAAATCATGGGACTATCCAATAAATACTCCCCCATATTGATCCTAATATTATGGCACTTCCCGGGACAATTTATGGTACCTCCATTTGCAATCATTACTTGAAACTCTAGTGTTGGATATACAAAACAATTGAGATCTTTTTCTAATTTGTAATTGATGAAGTTATAGGTACTACTAGAATCAATCAACACTTTTACCTTTTTCTTTTTGATATATCCTTCTATATTGAGGGTGTGTGGAGTATTGATGTCGACCAATGCATGACAACACATCGTTGGAGTAGTATCTTATAGATTTAGATCTTGAGATGGTTCCAATTCTTGATCTTCTTCCTCTTCATTGTATATGTAGATTACTTTCTTCTCATTGCATTTATATGCCTTACTGTACTTGATGTCACAATTGAAACATAGTCCCTTTTCTCTTCTTTCATCCATTTGTTGAGACACCTTGTTGGTTGGGGTATGCTTGTCTTATGAACCCCACAATGATCTATGCTTTCTATTTGTGTTCCAATGGTAGACTTGTCTGTATCATTATTCTTGGCTTGAATATGCCAAACAAATTGAATAGCTTCTATAATGTTTGCAGGATGTCTTAAGAAAAGCTCATGTTTAATGTCTTTTTTTAATCCACCCATGTAATCTTCAAACAATTGATCATCACTTATGTTATCCACCCTTGTGGCCAATACCTGAAATTCTGAATTGTAATATTCAATATCACCTAATTGCTTGATTCTTATCAATTGACTGAAGTAGTCATGTTCCCAAAATTTCCCATCGTGTGCTTCTAAGCCTCTTCTAAATAGACCCCAAGTATAATGATAAAAGCGGGGCTTCCTTTTAACTACCCATTGATACCATTGATATGGTTTTATATCAAAGTACAAAGTTGCTACGTGAATCCTTTTATTGTCATCCATAATAATATGCAGTTCATAATACTTCTCTATTTGGTTCACCCAAGTAAATACTTTTGTGCCATCAAACTTCTTTAATTCAATCTTGGGAAAGTTAAATTTAGGACTCCCACCGTAATTAACTCCATTGTTAGAGTTAAATCGACTTGAAAATTGCTTATTATCGACAGGTTGTTCAACCCGAATATTAGCTTTATTTTCATGAGTTCCTTGCATTTTGTTATCTCATGTAGGGAGTCTCTCATTAGAGCATGAAACATCAAGGAAGACAAGGAATTTTGCAATTCCCTCACAAATTTTTGTATATTTTCATCCATCTTATTTTTTATGTCATCCATCTTATTTTTCATGTCATCCATCTTCTTATCTATCTTATTTTCTTTTTCATCCATATTTCTTTTCATCTCATTCATATTCTCATTCATCTTCTTATCCATATTATTTTCCATTTCATCCATATTTGTTTTCATAGCTTCATCCATCTTTTTTTTCCATTTGTTCCCTATTTTTAGTGATCCTCTTTTCCATCTAGTGATAAATCTTGCCAATTTCATCTTGAGTCATGGTTGAGATTTATGGAGGTTTAGCTAGTGAAGTAAATTTTGGAGGATCCTTTGGAGCCATGTGAGAAAATAATAATTCTACTCTTTTTCTTCTTTATTACAAATTTTGAATCACCAAAAATATATCTTCGAATAAAAAGTTATGTCAATTGTAAGTTGCATACATTTTAAGCCCTTAATTTGGAGTCTGTCCTCCTGGATGACCTTCCTTCCGATCTATTTCTAAAATTTTATCCCTTCCGAGTCTTAAATTTCAGCCTGTAGTACTCTAAAATTTCTTCTCTACAATTCCATAGGTATAACCAAAATTGGATGTGCCAAGTGAAAGTAAGGGTAACTTTCCCAAACCTTATTGGTTTTTGGCCTTTCCGGGAGAGAAAACTTGTACAAAATGACATGTGTCCAATATTTAATACATGATTCTAAAATTTCTACCATAAATACTATGGATTGTCCTATTTCAAATGCATCGGGTCTAATAGAATTTGGATCCTTGATGAAGAAGATATGATTGTTTTACCCATAACACTTGTTTGAGACTAGTTATAGGACTAGTCAAAAGCCCTATCTTCCACAGGGTATATCTCCAAAAGTGTAATGACCCAGATGTTGAAACTTTTACCAAAGATACCTTGATATGTCTTATAAATAACCTCTAATTTTTGTTGTCTAAATCATCTTAGAAAACAAGTTATAACGAAAATTATAAGATTACTTGATTGGAGAAGAAAAACCCTAGGATCGATGCTCTGATACCAAATGTTATGATCCAACGTCTTAAAAAATGACAAAAGGTCAATGATTACAATCCACTTCGAGGGGGAAACCTTCGTTTATAATATATCCAATTCAGAATACAATATGAGATGAAATAAGAAGATTCTACGACTAAGTCTCCTTGTTATATATAAAGGAGACAATGGGTACAATTGCAATGAAATGGTGTAGTAAAGTGTTCTAACCGACATACAAATATAACACTAGAAATATAATAATTCAATATCTAGGGATTAATAAGGAGTTTTATATGTATCATGGGAATTTGTATGGAGCTTTATCTATAGCTTAACACTTAAATTAAAATATACATAAAAAAAAATTAGAAGATAAGATATTAATGATAAATACATCATAAAACACAATATTAATGATAGAGAATGTAGTCAATCAACAAAACAATTTACAAAGTGTTTATGTACATGGTATGAAAAAACAATAATATTATTAATATGTACTAAAAGTTTTAACTATTTGAATTCCTAATAAACTTCAATAAATTATTATACTAAAACAAATTGAATTCTAACATAGAAACTTCAAATATTAGAGAAAATGTAAATATATTTTCTTTAATATTTGCCCCAGACCCACACATTTTCTCTAATATTTGCCTCATGAGGGCGAGGTGGGGAAAATATTAGAGAAAATGTAAATACATTTTCTCTAATATATGAGGGTGGGGGTGAGGAAAATATTAGATAAAATGTAAATACATTTTCTCTATTATTTGCCCCAACCCCACCCTCATATATGAGGGTGGAGAAAATATTAGAGAAAACATATGAGGGTAGGGCTGCGGAAAATATTAGAGAAAAAAAATTCTCTAATATTTGCCCCAGCCCCACCCTCATATATGAGGGTGGGGGTTTTCTCTAATATTTGCAATAAGGGTGGGGGTGGGGAAAATATTAGAGAAAAGAAAATATTTAAATACATTTTCTCCTAATATTTTTGACTCCCACCCCCACCCTCATATATGAGGAAAATATTAGAGAAATGTATTTACATTTTCTCTCCTAATACCCAAAATAAATTTTCATTTTTCTATAATTGTCACCACCGCACCTCATATGTGAGGGTGGGGAAAGGAAAATAAAGAAAATGTATTTACATTTTCTCGAGGTATTAGGGGTGGGGAAAATGTTAGAGATGAAGTCAGAGGCCAGGGTGGGGTGGGGAAAATATTAGAGAGAAAATGTATTTACATTTTCTCGGTGGGGAAAATATTAGAGAAAATGTATTTACATTTTCTCTAATATATGAGGGTGGGGGTGGGGGTAGAGAAAATATTAGAGAAAATGTATTTACATTTTCTCTAATATTTTCCCCATGCCCACCCCCACCCTCATGTGGGGGTGGGGAAAATATTAGAGAAAATGTATTTACATTTTCTCTAATATTTGCCCCAAACCCACCCTCATATTAAACCAACATTTTCTCTAATATTTGCCCCACCTCCACCCTCATATTGAACCATTACAACTAATCTCCAAACTAAAAGCAAAAGAACACTTAAATTCTTCTTTAAGATATTGTAAGTTTATCTATTTTCTACTTCCTCTAAAATTTAAGTTGGAAATTGGCAATATCCATTCCATTTCAAATGTTTAAACTAAAATAAGCATATATAAGTTCATTTACATTCGTCTAATTTTAAGACATTATGAATAGTTGTGCATTACATAAATCATTGTGAATTGCATCATTAATATAGTATTTATGTTCTGGCAATGCATAACAAGCTTACTTAGGGGAAAACTAATAATAAAAGGATTTTGATAACAATGCCTCAAATATATTTAAAAAAATAGATGTAAAGATAATTGGTTAGTGTTTAGTTTCTATTATAAACATATATTGATGTTTTCAATAATTGTCTAGGTGATATTTTGTGCATTGGAGAAGTGGTAAGGTGGTCTCAAGAAGATATAACTTACAATTGATGTTTTTAGTAAGTGTATAGGTGGTCTTTTGTGCATTGGAGAAGTGATAAGATGATCTTAGGAAGGATGACTCCACTCAGTCACTAAAATCTGTCATTGTGTTACTTACAAAGATGGAAAATCTACTAATCATACAAGCAACATGTTAGAGTTGAAAATATTATTATTATTGGAATGATTTCATTTAATTAAAATGGGTAATTTTCTTTAAATGAGGAAGTTTCCCAAATAATTTGATCACAAAAGGGTATGTTCTTTATTGAAAATAGTTTTACGTTTTTGGCTACCTATATTAAATGAGTTAACAGTAATGAGAATGGTGCAATGACCTCATATTTACAATGATGACATACATAACTTTGAATATATTATCAAGTTATTTGAATCCTAACACATTTAAAAAAATAAGAATTTATGGTTATCCAATGAAAAATTTAGAACTTATAGAAAACACCATTGCAGAAGTAGTGACAGTGTGGAAAAAGTTACAAAGTTGTACACCCAAATATGAAATAAAAGCAACAATTCACTTTGTAGTGAATTTTACTCTACTGAGGCTTTTCTTTTCTTGGAAAAGCTTAATACCTTTATATGATTAATCTTTATTATCAAAATCATGAAAAAATAAAACATTACACAAATTCTAAGATGTTGGTAATTAGGTCATAATTAGTCGTTAGAAGAAATACACAAGAAGTGCTCATCTTTGCTTTGTAATTGATGTACACAAAAGTTCGTCGCACCCCACTTTGTAAACATTCCTAGGACTAGTTCCAAGTACTTAGGAAAGAACTAATTATCGCTCAAGATCTAACTAGCAAGACTTCATATGTGAACTTAGAGTCACTAGGACATGTCTAGAGGTGGAAATTTGAATAGATGTAGATGGATGACAATGTTTCATATACAGGTTACCTAATTTTGGACGTATTTTTACGCCGAAAGGTGTACACTTATTGACAATGAGCACAATTAATCAGCGTTTAATCTAAAATTCTAATCTGATGGTTAACAATTCAAGATGCTGGCATATTATTAGTCGTCCTCCCAAATCAATGAATGTGATTTACTCTTCATAACTTTCTTGTATTTCTGAATGCATCAGTTATCCTGTTTACATTTTAACATTTACCTAATCATATTAAGAAATTACTGTAGCACTATATGATTGCCACGTTTAAATGATTAACCTTTCAGATTACCATTTAGATTTCCTCAACTATCCAGGGGTTTCATTTTATGACTACGTGTGCGTTTTATTTTCTGTGCGCGTTTCATTTTCACCCCAGATTTTAGCTGTTCGCCCTTTCTGCGTTCTCAACCGCGAGTTAGCGGCTGTGCTAGTGGATATATCATTTGAATTTGTGTATGGTTGGTTTTTTTCATCACTCTTGAGTTCAAGATATCCTTGCAAAACCATGCAAACACTGTTCACTGTGTTGAAATGAAAGCTATTAGACTATGAGTATTACGTGTTTTACGTGGGCGGTTGCAGAATATTTAATGTTTTACGTGTTTTATGTTTGAATGTAGGTAATTGAAATTGAATTCAAAGCTTTTAATGTTTTGAATGATTGATATTTTACATGTTTTATGTTTGAATGTCGACAATTGAAATTGAATTCAAAACATTTAATGTTCTGTATGATTGGATGTGAACGAAGTTCATCAGAACATTTTGCACGCTAAAATGCTGATAGATCCAACCGACGTACATGAATATGCAGAGAATTGAACATTTAATGTTATTACTATCCGATTCAGACAAGGTCGAAATAATTGCTCTGTTCAATGTGTTAAAACGAAGGTGAATCGAAAGGTAGAAATAATTTGGTAAACAAATAGCTAACTGGTTTTTTAAACAACTTCTCAAATTTTGACTGCACTCACTTTTATAATCTAAGAGTCAATTTAGGGAGAGTTGTTGGATTTTACCAATTCAAATTGAAATCCCATGGCTATTCCACCACCAAATCCTCTGTGACAAAGTAGATAAGTATTCTCAGCCCATAAGAAATTAGCATAAGGATATAGAAGGTAGGTCTGAGCATATTTTCCTCTCGCCTCTATGCCTCTAAGTAATATTTGGGTTTGACTAGATTGAAATTAAAAATAATAATAATGTGATCCGACATCACTCGGCAAGGAAGTGTTTAAATACATTATTATAAATAATTATAATTTTAAATATTTAGAGATTAGTATTCACTTTTTTTTTTATCTTTTAAATACATGAAGTATTTAAAGTTAAAATGGATGAGTGTAATACATTAACATTACCCTTAACAAATTCCTTTAAGAAGGGAAAATGTAGGCATATGGTTATAAGATATATCAAACAACTCACAATAACAATAAATTAAATTATTAATACTTGGTACAAGTAGCTTAGGTTGATGGAAAACCATAAAAAGAATTACCAAAAATAGATTGTGTGATTAGTGATGTTATCATTATTATTATTTTATTTTTAGATTTATATAAAATATTATATTGGATTAGTATATGTTGATGTTAATGTTACACATGTTGTAGATGTTACGATCTCTTCAATACTAAATTATATAATGCATCATGTTTTTCTACAAGTTTTTATGTCGATAGTTGTGTGAAGAGAAGAGTAGGATGGTGATACTAGCATATCAACCACACATAAAAAAAATTCAAGTTAGTGATCATAACGTCACTATTTTGTTGCAACTAGATATGACTATATTAAAATTTAGTTTCACATTGATGCTCTCATCCTTCTTTCTCCTTTCTCTATGTTTTTTTTATAACCAAAATTGAGAGATTTTATATTAAAAGACTGTCAAAATTTTGGTAGTGGAGAGTACAAAAACAATCACGACTGAGCAACACAATACAACACTAAAAATCAACCTATCTAATTTTTCGTGTTTTCAGCATGGATTACAAAAAACTTACGTTGAGAAGTATAATACTTACATAATACTCCCAAAAGTTTTACAATTCTAAAATACATTTCCTAAATTCATTTTCATTTGCAACTATGAGAACTCCTAGCTTCTTTTTTTGCAGCTTTGCCCTTTTTATCTTCCTTATCGTTGAGGTCAGACATAAAATAATTGCCTACTGATTTCGCTCCGATCTGGGAATAAAAGTAAGTTTGTCCTTGAGATATTTAAGGGTCATTTCAAATCCTATGGCAAAGGCTCCAATATGCCTCCGTTGTTAATAACCAGAGCTCCCAACTTTTTTTTCGCCGCTTGATTTGTTAATTGATTTGATTCTTCATTATTCTCTCTTAATATGATAATAACTCAGTTGAAATTGTGCCTTTAATCATGTGGTGAATGAGGAGAAGGGAATCTCCACAGAAAATTACCTTTTACACTTTATTTTCCTAAGCAATATTGAGTCCTTGATATAAGCCATAATTCTTTGCCAAGTTATTAGACAAGAAACCCAAACCCCATCAGTACATTACTTGAATTATTCCTCCTGGATCATAAATGACCCCCCATCCCCATGTCTGCCACCCTTGGATTCCACTTTGAAGCTCCTCTCCTTTCTCGACGTTAAAGAAATGTTGGTTTCACATTAATACTCTTAAACCTTCTTTCTCCTTTCTCAATGTTAAAAATGTCATGTTGATAGAATTTGTTGTCTAAATTGATTTTATTCTCAAAATTATAATTATCAAAATGTCACATGCATGAATTATATCGAATTATAATTATCAAAATGTCACATGCATGAATTACATCGAATTATATAGTAGTTATGATAAATGTTCCATGTATATTGATGATAGCTTGAGTTAAGAGTATAATTTTTGTTGAATTATAGAGTTCTATAATAAAAGTGTGCTATATGATAAACAAATTTGTAAAATATAATTTTACATAGTTTTATAACTTAATTACTATTGAAAACCTCCTCTCTCTTTTTTAACACTAAACATCATTACAAATTTTATAAGAAAAATGTTAATTACTCTCAATGCCCTTCTCACTTTGAAATCTTATTTTTCTTAAAGAAACAATGAATATCATCACAAATATCACAAATTTTGTGAGAAGAATCATTGCATGAGAAAAGTTAAAAATTGGTACACTAGAAGAGAGAAGTTAAAAATTGATGTACAAGAGAAGTGAGGTTTTATTCTCAAGTGAGATGTTATGCTCTTATGGTTAAGGTGAAATGGATCTTTGTAAATTGTTCATAAAATAAAAGTTGACATCCTACATTTATTGTATAAAAAAGAGTCAATTTTAAATTAAATACTAAAATGTAAACAAAAATAAAGTAGTACGGATGTATTTTAACTATGAATTTGTTAAAGAGATATTTACATAACCTTAAAACAAGTCTAAAAAAGACCAATTAAGAATTAAGAATCTTTAAATGTATTTACAACCAAATAACTAGAAAACTATATTCTTCTACATCGATTAACTATTAGTCAAAGATTGTTCACTAGCTAATCTTAAATCAATTTTTGAAATAATTATTTAGTTAGAATGATATGAACATAAACAAAGGGATTGGAGGAGGAAGGGGTTGGGGAAAGAGAGATATAAGATTTTATTAATTAAGGAGATGAATACATAAATAATGTTATCTAGTAGTCTTGAGTGTTAGTTCAAGTAGTCATGAACTAAATGTAAGATTTTGATGCAGGAGCATCGTTGGCAAGCGCACATAGGCGGGACCACTCTACACGTGAGAGTTCTTCAAGAAATTATGCGTGGGAAGTTGCAACCGATTTCAGAATCCGCCTCCACGTAGCGCCAGAAAATTCACCTTTGGAGGCACACTTGAACCGGTGCCGAAAAATTACCCTTTGAAGCAAGTTTTGAAATTGTAAACTGAGCAGGAGTTTCCACTTCGGCTCTGGAATGCGATTGAACTAAGATAGCATAGGATGAATTTTAGAGTAGGCAAGTAGCTAGGGGAAACCCTTAAAAAAAAAAACACTTTTGAGTTATGTAGAAGTTGACACACCCAGTTAGAGCAACAATACAGAGAGATACTAGCTGTAAGAGAGAACTGCAAGTTAGCAGGAGATCTAAATCTTTTGAGTGACTGTAATTTTGAATGTATTGTGTAGCTAGTGGGCACTTGTGAATATAACAGAATGGAAAATTGACCCAAATGTGTGGTGTTTGGACTGTGTGCATTTTCCTGTTATTTTTTGTTTTCATGAACAAGTGGATGGAACTGTGAATTTTCCCAGTTTCAATTGTTTCTCTTCATTGGAAGCTCTACAAGGTGTGCATCAAGCCAGAGAGGAACACCGTGGATCTGAGTTATCAAAATCCCTCAGACATAAGGAATGCGCGGGGGATCGAATTCTGAACCAGACAAAGCTCAGGAGGAATAACACTTCGGAAGTGTTATTGAGATCCAAGAACTAATTCCCTGGAAGAGGCGAAGACCGAGTCTTCGAAGACTTAGAAAATTTCCTAAGTATGAAGTGAGTAAAAGATTAGGAGGAAGGACGTCGTCGAGCGTTGGATCGTGGTGGAAAATCCCGTGGACCATCTAATTTGAGGAAGGAGTGAAAACTTTAACGCTACATAGATCCAGGAGGGGAGATCTCGGAGACCTGGATGGACGACGGAGAATCCTCGAGGAGAAATGTCGAAACCCTGCAGGTCGTTGGATCAGGTGAAGCTGTGAGGAGGTTAGTGGCGAGGGCTTCTTGATGCCCAAAGCTCGAGAGAAGTAGTGACCATTGATCACAAGCAAATCTGGACCGTTGGTCCATTTCGGGATTTCAAGATTTTGGGTACCGCGAGTTGGAAAGAAAAAGACTCTTGTCTTTCAGAATCCCGAATCGCGAAATCGTGATTCGACAGGAACTGTCAACCCCAGGGATCGTTGTGAGTCGTTGATCGAACGCCAGGATATTTCGGCATTTCAGCGTTTCAACAACTGGGGGTTTGAAGAGTGAAGGGATGAGACGCTTAACTTGTGAAGTCTCGGTTCCCAGTATTTCGGCATTTCGGGTTTTGGGAGTTGAAGAGTCAAGGAACTTGCATCAGGATCTGTGAAGTCGCGAAATCTGAAATTCCTTTTCGGTAAAAGTCTCGATTAGCCCTCTCGGCATTTCAACATTTCGACCACCGGGGGTTCCAAGGGTCAGAGATATCCCTTGTAACCAGATTTCCCAAAATCCTGAAACCCGCAGTCGCGATTCACAAAAACCCAAAGGATAAGGCGCTGGGACATTTCGGCTTTTCGGCGACCGGAGGCTCCAAGGAACAAGGATACCCCTTGTGTCCTGATTTCGTGAAACGTGAAATCCCGAAGGAACAAGCGTTAGGACATTTCATCATTTCGGCTACAGAAGGTTCAGAGGGCAAAGGAATGGGACGCTTGAATCGTGAAGTCACGGTCCCCGATAAGCGTCCTTTTTGGGTTGGCGCAAGGTCACGGCCCTTGGTCGTGTGCTGTGGGAGCTCACGCATGGCGCCTAGATAAGCCAATTGAGTATTGATGACGGGACCTATGTGTTCATTCAAAGGGTTCCAGTTCGGGACCAGAAGAACCATTTCGGCTCCAGAACCAGAAGATCCTAACCGGGAGGTCACGCAACCCTGAGGAGGGATAGGGGGTCTGCATCAAGTGGTATCAGAGCATCATTTTTTCGTCTGTAAACTTTAGATAAAGGATGGAAAGAAGGAGACAGAGAACTCAGAGTTGTACTCTATGTGTGACAAGCAGTCAACATAATGCCTCCAAGAAGACGAGAGCCACCCTTAGCCAACCGTGTTGTAGAGAGGGAGATGTGAGAGCTTCACATCTGATTGGAAACAATGGAAACATCACAGAGAAGAGCACCTGACATTGGGGATGTCAGTGATGCAGAAAGTGAAGAGGTTGAGGTTGAAGAAGCTACAGGAGAGGAGGTTGCAGAAGAATGTTTGTTGAGAGCAGTTTCCAGATTGGGAGGCAGAGCTAAGATAGAGGTCCCCATGTACAAGGGAAATCTAGATGTCGAAGAACTATTGGACTAGATAAGGTCCATGAACAAACACTTAACTATGAAGAGGTGGATGAGGAGAAGAAGGTGAAGCAGGCAATCACCAGATTAAAAGGGCATGCAACACTGTGGTGGGACGAACTGCAGGCTGAGAGGAGAAGTAAAGGCAAACAGATGATAAAGATTTGGGACAGGATGATAGCCAAACTGAAGGCTAAGTTCATACCCAAAGACTACCAAATCAATCTGTTCAGGAAGCTACAGAACCTAAGACAGAAAGGAATGACAGTTAAGGAGTACAAAGAGGAGTTCTACCGGCTGAACATTAGAACTAGACAACAGGACATAGATGAAGAGAAAGTCACCATATATATAAATGGATTGAGATATGAAATCCAGGACAATCTTAGCATGATGTCAGTGAGGATTGTGGAAGATGCTTATCAATTTGCGCTGAAGGTAGACGAGAAGCTGGTCAGAAAACATAACCAGCGAGGAAGAGGTAAAAGCTCGGTCCCAAGCAAAATCAAGGGATTTAACCGTGACATAGCACATCAATCTAAGGACGAGGCTGAGAAACCACACAATCACTCAAAACGAGGAGGAATTTCACGAGGAAGACAGAGTGGTGGAAGAAACTCTTCTAGAGGAAGAGGCAGAGGATGAGTAAGGTGCTATAACTATGGAAAGATAGGACACATGTCTTGGGAATGTCCTGAGAAGAAGAAGGAAGGAGGAGAAGCTCACATTTCAGAATAACAACGAAGAGATGTTGAAGCAAAAGGAGTAGAGGATGGAGCATCCCTGATGTTGAGAAAAGTTCTCTTAAAACCAGAGGCAAAAATTGAAAAACCAGTGCAGAGAAACAGTCTCTTCAAGATAGCTTGCAAGACTAAGGATAAAGTATGCAAGGTGGTCATTGACAGTGGGAGTACTGACAACCTAGTATCCACAGAGATGG
>SNQJ01S0017787.1:80555-92249 GCA_010110895.2 Picea sitchensis | reverse complement strand
TATGATAAGATTGTCCAAAGATAAAAGTAATTTGAGTTTCCTATTCTATAATTCTTCACTTAATAAGATGAGATAAGTTTATTAATATTGGTGTTCTTCACTTGAGACCACCAAAAGTACATGGTGCCTAAAAAAACAATATCCCATGCACCTACTTTGTTTAATCCATGCATGTGTCACTTCAAGGACGATATTTAGGCTCCAAGTTATGCTCATATCCATGTCTTTTGCATAATATCGAATCAATTAGTTGTCTTAACTTATGGGTTTTTGTCCTGTGTGTAGCAATCAATGTTGACTTAGATCATTATCAACCTTCTAATATCCTTTTATGAGTGTTCACCATCAGCATAAGCATCATAGTGGTAAAATTGCTAAAATGTGTAGAGAAAACATCTATTATTGAAGTTGAAACACTATTATTCAATAAAACCATGGTAAAATAAGCTTCCATGACTCCTCAAGTTCCTCATGATCCAGACCAAGAATGGATAATAATGATCCAAAGTGGATGATTAAAGACCTTGAGACCTCCTTAATACATAGGCTTCAATAGTGAGAAGACCACTTCACATGATGAATCTGGGACAAATAAAATCTCACCTACTAAGTCCATAATCTCACTTACCAAGCCCATATTAAATCATGACGAGCTACATAGATGCCAATTTTAAGTAACAAGAGCCACATAAGTGATCTCATAAAGTCTAATGATACCTCATTACATGTACATTAATGTTCCACCAATTATGGCATTCAATGTTATACATGTCATCATAATGGCATTAATTACATCAACAAATGTGGTCACTAAACCACACATTCTAACATTACTCCTTAATGGTGACTAAGGGAACAATACACATATATAGGAAGCTAATAATACATTAATATCCCCCCTTTATGGAAACATCATACATTCCTAATAAGTTGTGAAGATAGAATAATGTTTATTTCATTAAAGACAAGTTGAAGAGATGAACATTGAACAACACCATCTACAAGTTGGTCCTTATTAAGTTTGTGAAGATGGAAAAAATGATTTCCATCAAGGAAAAATGCAAGTATGACCAATGCCAACAACATCAACCTCCTATGATGAGGTGTAAACAAACTTTGAATTGAATGCCATTTTTCAAGACTATTGGCCTCCAAAGTCTTCACACAAACCTCTTCGTCCAGGTGTGATATGTGGTGTATTGAACATACGTGAAGATGTTCAACATACATTGTGATGTTTTGATCACAATGCATTGTGTTTAAGTGTTATAATGATGTCTTTAGACAACATTGATCTTTTTTGAAGTTATTTATCTTCGACTATCTACAGTTCTGTTTATTTGTTTTGTATCCATTTACACCCAATCCCCAACATGGTATCATAGCGACTAGTTGAGACCTCACCTATTGTCTGCAAATCTTGTTGAGTCAGATCTATTTGTGATTGACTCTAGGCCAATGATTTGCTAACTGCAATTGTGGAAACAAATCATATTTGTTAGATATCGAAGATGGATTCCAAGATCGATCTTGTTCTTTTGAATGGATCAAATTATGTTATATAGGCTCCAAACATTGAAACCCTATTGAAGAGTAAAAGACTATGGAAATATATGAAGATTTCAATTCCATATCTAACAGACGATCAGATGAAGTTTTTTTTTTATGGAAAGAAGGATGAGGTTGTGGGGGACATCATGACCTATATCTCGTGGGAGGTTTGGTTCCATACCAACAGAAACAACTGTCCTCATCAGTCTGGAAGAATTTGAAGTCTTTGTTCAACAAATTCTATGAAATCCATGTCATGCAGTTAGAGAAAGAGTTTATCTCTCTCGATCCTCATTCCTTTGACCAAATTAAGGAATATTTGGCACGTGTAAAAGAGATGCAATTAAAATTGGGTGAATGTGGAAAGAATTATCAAAAGAAAGATGGAAAACTTTTCAAGATGGTCTTGATGAATTTGAGAACACAGTTCAACATGTTTGTTTCAACTTTTCGTACCAACTGGCAGGAACGCAAGGAATATGGTAAGGATTATACCTTTGAATCTTTTTGTAGCCTACTGATTACTGATCAACACAGATTGTTTGATGAATTTAAGATTGGTGGAAAACACCAAGCTCACTTTTTCAAGGGAAAGGGAAAGGTGAATCATAAGGAAAGAGGATGGTTTGATTCCCCTATACAAAGGATAGAAAACCTCGACTAGAAAACTAAAGGGTAGACAAATGCACCCCGGAAGAACCGAAAGAAGGAGACGTGTCAATACTATGGAAAGACTGGACATGTGGACATAAAAGGATAAAAGAAGAGAGACAAATTAAAGGAGAAGGTCAAGCGCCTTGAAGGAGACGTGTCTGCTATTGGTCAACAAGTTGATAATTTCACCTTCAAAGTTGGAACTTCTCAAGCATTGCTTTCTCATTCTATGCAAAATGAATGGGTAGTTGATTTTGGATGTACTCACCATATGGCTAAGGATGCTTCCTTTTTCACGTCCTTGGATAAATGTGTTGAGAGAAATATCTACATTGTTGATGAATTTTCTCTCGACATTATTGGTCATGTTGATGTTCCCTGTCGACATGGAAATATTGTTGACGTCTATCATGTGTCAAATATCAATGAAAATTTGTTGATGGATTCTCAATTAACACAGACATGTAAGATTGTGGAGTGTTGGCCATATCATTTGTTTTTCAAAAATCTAAAGAAATCTCATTTGATTTTCTCCAGAGGGTTTCTCAACCTGAAGGACAATTTATACAATTTTTGTGACACGACTCGAGTCGACTCGAATCTGAATTGACTACTCTTATTTATTACAATGATTAACAAAGTTGAATTTGGCATGAACGACTTAGACACCTAAATTTTCAAAGTCTGCAGTCAATAGATACATAAAATATGGTTTTTTTCCTACCTAAAAATTTCCCCCCTGATGGAGTCTATAGAGGATGTGCACTGGGTAAGCATAATTAAGCACCCTTCAACTCTAGAAAATCATGGTGAGTACAAAACCTATTGGATTTGGTTCATAGTCATATTTGTTTCATAAATCTACCTTCCTTAGTAAGTGCAAGGTATATTTTGACCTTTATTGATGATCTCTCTCATTTCACTTGGGTTTATTTCTTGAAAAACAAGAATCTCGTCTTTGAAAATTTCATGGAATTTAGGACCATTGCTAAAAACCAATGTGGTCATGCCATTAAATGCCCAATATTAGACAATGGTTGTGAGTATGTGAATCGACCTTTTCAAGAATACCTAACTCAATTTGGTATTGACTGGTAGTAGTCAGTTCCCTGTACCCATTAATAGAATGGCATTGCAGAACGCAAGAATTGAACACTAGTCGAAATGGATAAATGCTTTTGTAATCCAAATACTTTCCTCCTCACTTTTGGGCTGAAGCAGTCTATTGTGAAAACTATTTGTTAAATTGTGTTTTGACTCGATTTGTTCTTTTTGTGAATCCATTCAAATGTTGGTGTGGAAGAAATGCCTCAGTCGGCCACCTATGCATGTTTGGATGTGTTTCTTGGGTTCATATTTATGATGATTGCATAAATAAATTGGATGCAAAGATACATTCTTGCATCATTATGGGATACTCTGAAGAGTTTAAATCCTATCGACTATTTGACCCTGTCAGATGACAAATCATTATCAGAAGAATTGTATGGTTTGATGAGAAGTCTTCGGGAATTAAGCTATTGAATGCCTCCTCTGGTTTACTATAGGATGGTCCCTTTGATGTTTTTTCCAACAATGTCTCTCCTATTCCATTTTCCAGTCCCTTGACTAGACAATTAAACTATGTTCCTATTTCAACTAGATTGTAGACCCCCTAGTCAACTAGTCAATCAATTTATGTTTCGACTGGGTTGTTGTCTCCTTTAACTAAAATTGTTCTGAATTTTGATCGACCCTCTGCATTGGACATCATATCACCCCTTTCTTTCCTACCTAGATGGTTTTCTAATACAATTGAATCTACTAGTCCTAATGTAGATAATATTTCTTTAGTCCAACAAAATCACAGTCAGAAGCAACGTACCAATGTTGCTTTGATGAATCATTTTCTTGAAACTTGTGATCATGTTAGCTACTCTGAAGCACAAGGACAACATGAATGGGAGCAGACTATGCATACTTAAATGGATTCTCATTTGAAGAATTACCATTGGGATTTAGTTCCTCGACCTCAAGGGAAGAACATCGTGAAGTGTCGATGGGTCTAAAAGACCAAATTTACCTATGTTTTTTAGGATCATGAAGATTTCTTAGTTTCAAAATTCTTTTCTCAACAAGAAGGCATCAACTACACTGAGACATTCACCCTTGTTTCAAATATGTATTATGTTCAACTGATTCTTTCCCTTGTTGCTTGTTTTGGATGGAAAATCCACCAGATGGATGTGAGGAGTGTTTTTCTTCATGGTGATCTATCTAAAGAAGTTTCCATGGAACATACTCTTAGTTTTTTGATGGATTCTAACCTTGTTTTTTGACTTCACAAGTCTCTTTATGGTTTGAAGCAAGCTCCCAGAACTTGGTATACTAAGATCGATAGTTTCTTTCTTCATCTTGGTTTCAAACGTTGTGAATATAATCATTGTTTATATGAAGTCCATACTCATGGAAATACCTTGATTATTGTTGTATATGTTGATGACATTGTCATAACTGGAAATAACATTGATCTCATTCTTATATTGAAGAAACAACTTGTTGACTCCTTTGATATGATAAATTTTGGTATTCTGCATTATTTTTGGGGTCTTCAAGTATTACCATTGTCTGAAGGTTTTTTCATTTCTCAATCCAAATGTGTAATGGATCTCTTGACATGTTTTAAAATGGAATATTGTAATCCATGTTCTATTTTGTTTTAGTCTAGAGTTAAGCTGAGTAAAACTTTTCAGTCTCCCAAAGTCAATGCTACTCTCTATCAACAATTGGTTGACAGTCTTATTTCTTACACACATTCGACATGGCATTTATTTTGTTGTTAATGTGGTTTCTCATTTTATACAGGATCCCAGGGAAAGCCACTAGAAAGATGTCAAAAGAATTGTTTTCTATCTGAAGGGTACCACTTATCTTGGTATCAAATATTGTCGAAGCTCATATTCGTTAGTTAGCTTCACCAACTCCATCTGGGTAGGTGACAGTGATGATCAAAATTCCACCTCTGGCTATATGTTTCACTTCAGCACTAGACCGTTGGTTTGGGCGTGCAAGAAACAGAAGCTAGTCTCTTTGTCAACTACAAAAGTAGAGTATCATGGCGTGGTCAATGCAAGAACAAAGGTAGTATTGATTCGCCAACTCTTAGGTGAACTTGGGTTTCCTATACAGACCTCGACTACAATATACAATGAAAATTAGAGTGTGATTCAAGTTGCTAACAACCATGTTCCACATAGTAAAATGAAGCATGTCGAGCTCCATGCTCACTACTTGAGACATTTAGTTCAAGAGAAGGTTGTCACTCTTGTATACTGAAAAATAGATGATCATATTGTTAATATCTTTACGAAACCCTTATTTGGAGATAACTTTGTCAAGCTCCAGTAGATACTTGGGATTCAAGAAGCTGCAATTATAGGGGGTGTCATGTTGACTTAATTTCACCTTTTGAATCTATAAAGTTGTGTGTTTATGGGGGGGTGTTGGAACCTTAGTTTTTGATGGTTCATCACATTTCTCTGGAATTAGTCGGTCAGTCAGTTGACCAAACATCTAGAAACAATCGGTCGGGCGATCGACCAAATATCTACATCATTCATTCGAGTAGTCAATAAGTCTATCAGTCAAACTGTCTACTAGTAGTTGAAGACAATCAGTCGGTGGATCGACCAGCCAAGCAATCAACTATGAGTTGGATGCATGGACAGTTAGTTCAAGCATCCTCGACGAAATGAATAGATAGTGTGGATTTGACAGAGTCAACTCTAACCACCGACAGTTGTATGTGGACAAGATCTTCCATATTTCTAGGAAGTTGGTTAGATATTGAGACCATAAATAGAGGACCTAATGGGTCATTATCAATGTGTGATATGTTGTGTAGTGAACATATGTGAAGATAGTCAACATGCATTATGATGTTTTGATCACAATTCATTGTGCTTAAGTGTTTTAATGGTTCCTTTAGACATCATCGATCTTTTATGAAGTTATTTCTCTTTGACTATCTGTGGTTCTATTTATTTGTTTTGTATCCATTTACACCCAATACCCAACATCATATGGGCTTTGACACCATGTTCAATGAAATAGGATATTTCCACACAGAATGAACACCTTAAGCAATCTCTCACACAAATATATCAAATATAAATACACTAGTATTTTTACATGGTTAAAACCCTCAAACAGGGAAACAATCCACGACCCCATTCAATGCGGCTACTTGAGGCAATATATGATTGCAAAAGAAAATTTTGTACATAAGAGTTTCTCACAATCGATCTTCAACAAATTACCCTCCATGCTCTTTAAATAGAGATCATCGACCAATCAAGTGTTAATTCATTGATCAATATAGTTATTAGTATCGAGGAGAATATGAGTCATCAAATCCCTTTATGTCTAAAACATATTGTGACTATTAGATTACATAATTACGAATGTGTTGGAAAATTAGTTTTCATTGATGTAAACTCTAGAAGAATTATAGAAGCCTCTAGAAGTAATGGTTGTATTTGAAGAAGTCTCCAAAGTGGTCCCCTTGTGGCGTAACTTTAGGCATGGACCTCACAGGAAGAAAATTGAAGAAGTCTACATGAAGCCTCGAAGTATGGTCAAGAATACCTAGATCTAAGGATAGTGTATGAATCGCGGATCTGTGAAATGTTTTTGAGAAAGGTACTTTTCTCTTAATGCTAAAGTTGAGGAAGGTTTGATGGTCTGTGATCATATGCACTAGGTTGCTACATGATAAAGGTATGTATTTGTATAAGTTTTAAGGGTTATATATTGATGTTATGGGTTATTCTTTAAGCATATCTTGGAGAGTCTTTAGCACATGGATAGAGACATGTTTTGGTGATTTTGGGCATAGGATTTGAAGTATATTTTCAGTACATGGTTTATGGTTTATCGTGGATGTTATGGCACTTTCTTGAGGCACATCTTTGGCACATGGTTTGAGACATATCTTGGTGATGTTGGGCATATGTTTTGAGAGATATTTATGTGAATGGATTTGGTTGTAATGATGATGATGTATCAGTATCATTGACGTTATAGTGACAAGTTGATTATCAGTGGAAGTGATAGATTGATTATCAGTGGGAGTGATAGGTTGATTATCAGTGGTAGAGACAAGTTGATTATCAGTGAAAGTTTCAGTGACAGGTTGAGTCTCCATTTATATTTTAGGGAGGAAGTAAGGGGAAAGGAAAGGGGGTTGTAGCCTCCTTCTAGTCAATGTTGGATAATACAGGGAGTCATAGCTTCATTCAGGTTGGAGTATGTAAATCAAGGGGTTGGAGCCTCCTTCCAGTTGGAGATGAAAAATCTAGGGAGTTGGAGCCTGTAAACAAGGGGTTGGTGCCTCCTTCTAGTTGGATCTAAAGAATTTTGGAAGTTGGTGTTTCCTATGAATGTAGTCTTCTAATATATAAGAAATCATTATGTGGTTTTCTCCCATTTGGGATTCCACGTAAAAAAAAATGTATTGTGTGTCTTTGGTTATGTATTGTTGAATGTAATTGTTGATAATATCTTGAATGCAATCGTATGTGATAAACTATTGATGTTTACATATGCTGGTTAAAAGTGGTAAAAATTGCATAATATTGATTCACCCCCCTCTCAGTATTCCAATAATTGGTATCAGAGCAAGTCCTTCAGAATCAATCTAACCACTGGAAGGTAGATCATGGATTGCACTAAGAATGGAATGCCAATGTTTGATGTTCATAATTATGCCTTTTGGAATTGAAGGATGAATTTTGTTTTGCAAGCACAGGGATTTGATTTCTGGAAATTAGTAGTAGAAGGATACAAGTCACCTGCCACTCCCCAAATACATAGATACAGAAATAAAATTTCTAAAATCAATTTGAAGGTTTTGAATGCTATTATGGGTGCCCTGGTTGATTCAGTATATATCAAGGTTATGCATTGCGACTTTGCAAAGGAAATGTGGGAAAAACTTAAAAATGTTTATGAAGGAGATGTCAAATTCAAAAAGGCCAAGCTTCAAAATTATAGAGGTCAATTTGAACAACTGAAAATGAAGGAAGATGAAGATATTGCAGCTTATTTTCTTTGAGTTGATGAAATAGTGAATTTTATTAAAGGCTTAGGACAAAAATTAAATAACCATTAATTTCAAAAGGTATTTAGGTCTCTTCCAATGAGATTTGATCCTAATATTTTAACCCTAGAAGAAAGAGTAGATCTGGCTACGTTGAGCATGGACAAGTTACATGGAATCCTTACAGCTTATGAAATGAGAAAAAAGCAGGATAATCCATCCAGGAAGGAAGTGGCTTTCAAAGCATCCAAGAAGACAAAGAAGAAGAAGAAAAAGCCAAATTCAAACTACAATTGTAGCGATGATTCAGATGAAGATGAAGAAATGGCCAAGTTCGTAAGGAAGTTAAAGAGAGGAACTGACAAGTACAAAGGTAAGATTCCCTTAAAATGTTTTGATTCTGGTAAAATTGGTCATTTCTCTAATAAATGTCCTTATGCTAAGAATAAAGAGAATGATGAAGAAGAAGCTCCCAAGAAAGAAAAAAAATATCAAAAAAGAGACAAGAAAAGAAACAAAAATAAATTCTTCAAGAAAATCCTATGCTCTAGTGAAGAAAGTTCCTCATAAGATGAGAATGATGATAGTGACAGTGACTCAAAAAGAGTAATCTTTATGGAATTAGAAAATGATGAAGAATATTATGAAGAAGAAGGTGAATTAGATCTTGAAGTAGAACTAATCAGTGCCCTAAGTGAGATAAAAAGAGAAAGGAAGAAAAATAATTCACTCAAGAAAGAATTGATCAAGATAAATGAGGGTTCTCAAAGTCCCAAATCTAAAGAAGTCCAGAAGATGATTATGAATCTAAATATTCGAGTAGAAGAAGCCAAAAGGGTTGAAGAAACACTCAAAAATCAGTTGGAAGAAAAGTAGAAAATGAAGAAAACCTTGGAAGCATAAATAGTCTCACTAAGGAAGGTACTTTAGAAAAAATACATGCAACATAACAACACCAACATATTGGATGAAATCATCAGCAATCAAAGGCCATAATATGACAAGTTTGTAATAGGATACAAACAAATGCATACTGAGAAGGGTTCGAACTCCATGATGACAGAAAAGGAAAAAAAACAAAGAAGCTATGCAGAAGTCATCAAAGGTCTCATCTAGAAGGAAGAATGCAAGCCTTGAAAGGAGAACAATTGGGAAAAGGAGAGAACTCAAGAAGAATACTACAGAAGAACTAAACCACCTAGAAGATCCAGAATTCAAAATTAGGAACCAGCAATGCAAAGAACTCAAGAAGAAGATTACAGAAGAGAAGCACCATTTAGAAAATCCCCCACACTCAGGACCAAACTATTTTTCTTGGTTTATGTTATTCCTGTAACAATTTTGGACACAAGGCTATAAAATATAGATCTTATTCTAAGAATAGAATAAACTATGAAGGATACTCTAGAATTAATCATCTCATAAAGCCTCATGAAGCATATAACAAAAACTATAACATTTTTGGCCCATTAAATAATGAAGTAGAAAGTTATAAATGCAAAAAAATTGGACACATGGCCAAATTTTGCAAATCGATTGTTCCTCCAAAGGAACCAAAGCAGGATTTAAAAAACCATGTAAAAAAATCATCAAGAATATGTAAAAGGAAGCGGGATAAACTGAACATTGAAAAATTCTCTATTGCTCTGCAAACCCAAAGCAGAAAAAGGGATTGGTACGTTGACAATGGTTGTTCAAAGCATATGAAAGGTGACAAGGACATGTTTTTAATTATAATGAAAGAAAGAGATGGATTAGTTTTATTTAAAAATGATAACTCAACCAAAATTATAGGAAAAGGCATAGTCAAGCTGTTGATTATTTGGGTTGGTTGTCATTGATGTCAACCCATGAAGAAAGTCTGGTAGCAAATTTCAGTAGCACAAAGGTTTGGGTAATGGACCCAAGTTTGTTTAATGGATGATGGTATGAGTTTTGGTATATTTGCAGGTAAGACTATTCCATATGGATAGTACATGTCATTCCATTTCCGATGGTATGGGGAACGTCAAATAACTCCTCACGGTTAAAGAGTTATGGCCATGTGAAGTTGGAGAAAGGTTTGGGTAATTGACCAAAGTTTGTTTGATGGATAATGGTATGTGCTTTGATATATTTGCAGGTAAGAATATTCTAGATGGATATTACATGTCATGTCATTTCCAGTGGTATGTGGAACATCACATAACTCCTCATTGTTAGAGAGTTATGGCCATGTGAAGTTGGAGAGCCCGCATGAGTCATCTAGAAGCCCCAAAAGGTCAAAGTAGTCAAAGTGGTTTAAGAGATTTTAGAAGGTAAATAATAAAGTGAAGTGATGAGTGTACTATAAGTCAAAGTGAATACAAAATAAATTATTTAAATAATAAAGTTAATGGATAAATTACTAACTGGACAAGTGGTTAGAAGTGGGTTGACCCTAAAATAAGGAAAGTGGGTTAATATGGTTAAAAGGCAACCCCTTGAGGAAGCTACATGAAAGTATAAATAAGAGGCAAGGCTCTCTCATTTCAATCAAACTTGAGCATATTGAATATCTACAGGTGACTGAGGTAACAGAAGGATATCTAAGCTGAATTTCAAAGGGACGGTGAAGTAAAGAAGGCCGAAATTCAAGGGAGGATAAATTCTTTTGATGATGCTTTCTAAGGTATGTTATTTACAGGTCATCTCACCATTTTCACAATAACTTTTTTTCTAAAATGATTCAGACCGTGAAATTGGTAGGCCATTGAGGAAACATATTCAAGTAGTTGTGATACAAGTTTCAACTTGTGGGTCATTGTATTTTTTGAGTTAGACGATGTGGAAAATAGGGTTTGTGGCTAATCCTGAAACTAGTCTAAAACAGGTGTTTCGGGTAAAAATGTCATAAATTCTTCATAAAATATACAAATTCAATAAGACCAAATTTATTGGTTAGAGTATAGTCTTTAGTATTCTTTGTACAATTTTCATATCCATACAACAAATATTATGTGTGGAGCATGCTCTACAAGTTCGCTCTCTAGAATAATCTAGAATTTAACAAGGTATGTCATTTTTGTTATAACTCATTTTCTGAGAGGTTCCAAGTAGTGAAATATGGAGGAATTGCATAAACGACATTGAAGAAGATTGTATACCATTTTCATATCTTTATTCATTACAGGTATATAGTTATGATTTTTGTAAGTTAGGGTTTTTTACTAATCCAAAATTAGTCATGTGAGACTAAAGTAAAATTTGATGAAAATGCTAGTCTCTTGTTGTTAAAGTTAAGGAAGGTTTGCAGATATGTGATCATATACACCAGGTCTATTACAGAGTTACAAACCAAATTTGGATGATGAAATTGATGAGGGATTTTGGTTGAGGTACATATTGGGTACATGGTTGAGACAAGTAGTTGATGAGTTGGCACATACATG
>SNQJ01S0017787.1:25148-38113 GCA_010110895.2 Picea sitchensis | reverse complement strand
GGTATACAGGAATAAATTGAATGAAGATGGACAGGTTACAAGGAACAAAGCTAGATTGGTATGTAAAGGATATACATAGGTTGAAGGGGTTGACTTTGAAGAGACATTTTCCCCAGTTGCCAGAATGGAAGCAATCTGATTGCTTTTGGCTTATGCATGCTCCAAAAATATTAAAGTGTATCATATGGACGTAAAATCAATTTTTCTGAATGGGGAACTTGAAGAAGATGTCTACATTGAACAACCAGAAGGATTTCAGTTGTCAGAGAATGCAGACTATGTGTGCAAATTAAAGAAGGCCTTGTATGGTTTAAAACAAAATCCTAGAGCATGGTACTCTAGACTGGATAAATATTTACAGTAGGCAGGGTTCAGAAAAGGAAGTGTAGACAACAACCTCTACATCAAGGTAAGTCAAGGTAATATTTTATTAATTGAAGTTTATGTTGATGATATTATTTTTGGTAGTGATGATGACGGGTTAAAACAAAAATTTGCAAAGGATATGCAAAATGAATTTAAAATTTCATTATTTGGAGAACTGTCCTTCTTTATGGGAATTCAGATACATAAAATCAACCAAAGAATTTTTATTTCTCAAACCAGGTATATCAGAGAAATGCTAGAGAGGTTCGGAATGGAAGAATGCAAACCAATTGCAAGTTAAGAAAAGATGATGATTCAAAGTCTACAGATCAGAGGCAATACAGGTCAATGATTGGAAGCCTACTATACGTGACAACATCTAGGCTAGATGTAATGCAGGTAGTTGGACAGGTGGCACGATTTCAAGCAGCATCAAAGGAATCACATGTATTAGCAGTGAAGAGAATTTTTAGATATCTCAAAGGAACAAAAGAGTTTGGATTATGGTATCCAAAAGGAAAGTATCTATTTCTTATTGCCTACACAGATGCAGATTGGGCAGGTTGTATTGATGACCGACGAAGAACCAATGGAGCAGCGTTCTACTTGGGTGAGTGTTTAGTACCGTGGCTAAGAAAGAAACAATCATCAATATCTCTATCTACAGTTGAGGCAGAGTATATTGCAATAGCAGCATGTTGTACACGGGTTCTTTAGATGAAACAAACTTTGACAGATATACAGGTTGAGTATGATGATCCCATTCCAATCTATTATGATAATACAAGCGTCATCAGTATCTCAAATAACTTTGTGATGCAGTCCAAGACAAAGCACATTCCAATCAAGTATCACTTTCTACAGGAACAAGTTGCAGAAAAGAATATCAGAGTTGAGTATGTGGGCACAAAAGAACAAGTGGCAGACATATTTACAAAACCACTTCCACGAGAAGCCTTTGAGTATCTTCGCCAAAGACTCAGAGTTATTTCTACTCCAAAATGAATTCTTATCTTATATGTCTTAGATGTACATGAGGAAGCACCATAAAGAGGACAGTTCAGTCAGGGGAAGCAGCCCCAGATGGAAATATACCTTTCTCATCGATGACAAATGGGGAGAGATTCATCAGATGCAAAGGACAAAGGCATGGTTCCAGGGGGAGAAATGGTCACAGAGATGCAGAGGACAGATGCATGTTTCCAGGGGGAGCATGAGTGATATGACTTCATTATTGCGTGACATAATTTCAATTTTGCATCAGAGTGTTGGCATCAATGCCAGAGGGGGAGATTGTTGATTAAGGTTGGTTGTCATTGATGTCAACCCTTGAAGAAAGCCCAATAGCACAAAGGTTTGGGTAATGGAATCAAGTTTTTTTTATGTAAATATGACTCATTATTTTCTTGTCATGGTTGATAATAAGTACAAATGGACGAACTCCAAAGTGGTCCCCTTATGGTGAAATCTCTCACGGGAAGATGCTTTGCGGATTGAGTTATCCTAGAAGTATGGTTAGAGAACCCATGCTTATTTGTAGAATAATGAGATGAATGTCAGTGAATTTTTTAGTGAAACTATCCTATATGGATATTTATTGTCATTCCATTTCCGGTGGTATGTGGAACGTCACATAACTCCTCACGGTTAGAGAGTTATGGCCATAAGAAGTTGGAGAACTCGGGTTTGGGTAATGGACCCAAGTTTGTTTGATGGATAATAGTATGAGTTTTGATATATTTGCAGGTAATACTATTCTATATGGATATTACATGTCATTCCATTTCTAGTGGTAGGTGGAACGTCACATAAATCCTCACGGTTTGAGAGTTATGGTCTTACGAAGTTGGAGGAACCTCATATGTCATCTAGAAGCCCCAAAAGGTCAAAGTAGTCAAAGAGATTTAAGAGATTTTAGAAGGTAAAGAATAAAGTGAAGTGATGAGTGTACTGTAATTCAAAGTGAATACAAAATAAATTATTTAAATAATAAATTTAATGGAGAAATTAGAAGTGGGTTAACCCTAAAATAAGGAAAGTGGTCAAAGTGACCTAGAAGATGTTTTTAAGGAAGCTACTTGGAGAGTATAAATAAGAGGCAAGGCTCTCTCATTTTAGACACACTTGAGAATATTGAATATCTATAGGTTTTTGAGGTAACCAAAGGATATCTAAGCCTAATTTTAGAGGGAAGTTGAAGAAAAGAAGGCCGGAATTCAAGGGAGGATAAATTCTTTTGATGATACTTTCTAAGGTATGTTATTTACAAGTCATCTCACCATTTTCGCAATAATTTTTTTTCTAGAATGATTCAGACCGTGAAATTTCTATTCCATCAAGGAAACATATCCAAGTAACCGTGGTAAAAAATTCATCTTGTGAGTTGTTGTATTTTTGGAGTTACACTCCATGGAAAATAGGGTTTGTGGCTAGTCCTGAAACTAGTCTAAAACAGGTGTTTCGGGTAAAAACAACATAACTTCTTCATAACAGATCCAAATTCAGTAAGAACAAATTTTTTGGTTACAGTACAGTATTTAGTATTATGTATAACATTTTTAGATCCATTCAACAAATATTCTGTGTGGAGCACGCTCTACAAGGTCGCTCTCTAGTATACGCCAAAATTCAGCAAGGTATGCCATTTTTGTTATAACTCCTTTTCTGAAAGGTTCCAAGTAGTGACACCTAGAGGAATTGCATAAAACACACTGAAGAACATTGTATATCAGTTTTAGATATTTATTCATTACAGGTACATAGTTATGATTATTTCAAGTTAGGGTTGTTGACTAATCCAAAACTAGTCATGTGAAACAAAAGAAAAGTTTGATGAAAATGCTAGTCTCTTGTTGTTAAAGTTAAGGAAGGTTTGCAGGTATGTGATCATACACACCAGGTCTATTACAGACTTAAAAATCATATTTGGATGATGATATTGATGAGGGATTTTGGTTGAGTTACATGTTGGGTACATGGTTGAGATAAATAGTTGATGAGTTGGCACATACATGAGGTGTATAGTTGATGATGTTGGTACATATTGATGGGTCATAGTTGATGAGTAGTTGACATGTGATTGGTACATACTTGGTACATGGCTGGATGCACTTGTTTATTGTACAGGTTGATTACAGGTTGTTTGGTACAGGTTGGTGCATGGTTGATGCACTTGTTTATGGTACAGATTGATTATACGTTGAGGTACAGATTGATGCATGGTTAATGCATGGTTCAAGTTTATTGGTACAGGTTTACAATGGTATATATCACAGTTATAGTGTGACAGTGGCTCTATCATTCTACTTCTACTTCAGGGTGGTTGGACGGGGCAAGGACAGGTGGTTGTAGCTAGAGAACACAGGGGGTTGTAGCCTCCTTCTGGTTATAGCCAGAGAATAGAGGATTTGGAGCTTCCTTCATGTTGTAGCCTGAGAAACAAGGGGGTTGGATCCTCCTTCCAGTTGTAGCTAGAAAACAAAGGAATTTGGTGCTTCCAATGAATGTAATTCTTCAAGACATATAAGAAAAAGCATTATGTGGTTTTCTCCCGCTTTGGATTTCCACATAAAACATTGGTGTACTGTGTATGTGTATGATTGTTCATTTGTTCATTGCTTATTTACTCTATAGTTATTGGATGATAATACTACATTGATATAACACTTGGATTATATGGTTAAAAAGGATTAAATTTCTTTATTACTGATTCACCCCCCCTCTCAGTAATCCAACACATACACTTCTATTTGACTCAAAGAAATGTAAGATAAGGAAAGAAGGATCAAGAAAATTGGTGGCTACAACAGTAAGGACTCCAAACAACATAAATCTTAAATGAGATTGAAAAGGAAAGATGTTTCTTAGGAAAGGAAAATGAAAGTTGGCTTTAGCACAGAATAATGGGTCACATGAACTTTGACAATATTGTCAAAATCAACAGAAAGTAAGTTGTAAGAGAAATGTCTAGAATTTCAAAGCCAGTCAATATTATGTGCAAGCATTGTCTACATGGAAAACAAACAAGAACCGAGTTCAGAACAAAGGAATACTCTACAACAAAACCATTGGAGATTGTACATATTTATCTATGCAAATCGATGGGAAAAAAAAGGTTGAATGGAAAATAATACTTCATGTTACTCATTGATGATTTTACAAGAATGATCGCAGTTTGTTTTCTCAAGAAAAGGTTAGAGGCATTTGAATGTTTCAGGGTATTCAAAGAGATGGTTGAAAATGAGACTGATTTAAAAAATCAAGTGCTTGAGATCAGAGAATGGAGGTGAGTTCACATCAAAAGAATTCATGGACTTTTGTGAAGATCATGGAATAAAAAGACAATTCTCAGCAGCTAGGACACCTCAGTGAAATGGAGTTGTTTAAAGGAAGAACGAAACTGTACAGGAGATGACCATAACTATGTTGAAATATTCCGAGTTGGGTAATATCTTTTGGGTACAAGCAGTACATACAGTTGTTCATATATTGAATAGAGGAATGCTTAGAAGTAACAGTGACAAGACTCCATATGAGCTATGGAAGGGAAGACCGACGAACATCAAGCACCTTAGAATATTTGGAAGCAAATGTTACATAAAAGGAAAAGATAATAGGATTGGAAAATTTGACTCTCGGGTTGATAAATGCATACTAGTTGGATACTCAAGAAAAAGCAAGGCATACAAATGTTACAATCTTAGACTCAACAAAATAGTGGAAAAAAACAATGTAAATATTGATGAAACAAATTTGCTAAAGACCAGAGAAGAGAGCAGAAATTCAAAAGAACGAGAAGAACTAAAAGAAGAAGAGGTAGAAGAACAAGAACAACAACAACAACAAGAGAAGCATCCAAAAGTAGAACAAGCAGAAAATGACAACCAAGATTTTTAGATACCTTCCATGACACCTAACCATCGGTTTCAGAAGAATCATCCACTAGAATAAATTATTGGAAATAAAAATGCAAGAATAAAAACTAGAAGTAGAAAAAGGTATGTACATCAAAACAGAGACACCTAGCACTACTATCCATAGTTGAACCCAACAACTTTGATGAAGCCGACAATGATGAAAATTGGATCAATGCCATGGAAGAAGAACTGAGTCAAATAGAGAAGAATGAGACATGGGAACTGGTTCTAAGACCTAAGGACAAAAATGTGATTGGTACAAAATGGGTGTTCATAAACAAACTAAACAAATATGGACAGGTAACCAGAACAAGGCAAGGCTAGTATGCAAGGGATATGCTCAAGTTGAAGGAGTAGATTTTGAAGAAAATTTTGCTCATGTTTCCAGAATGGAAGCTATCAGAATGGTATTGGCCTATGCATGTTCCAAAAGGATCAGAGTATATCAAATGGATGTAAAAAGATCATTTCTAAATGGAGAATTAAAATATGAAGTCTACATCGAACACCCAGAAGGGTTTATGCTATGAGAAAGAGAATAGTATGTTTTCATATTGAAGAAAGCTCTGTATGGACTAGAAAAAGCCCGTAGAGCCGTTTATTCAAGATTGGAAAAGTACTTACAACAGTAAGGATTCAGAAAGGGCAATGTAGATATCAATCTCTACATAAAAGTGGATCGGGACAACATACTTATTATTGAAGTATATGTGGATGACATCATCTTTGGAAGTGATGATGACAGGATGAGTAAGAATTTTTCTAAAGACATACAGAGAGAGTTTGAAATGTTGCTACTTGGTGAGTTGAATTTGTTTTTGGGACTTCAAATATCTCATCTAGATGAAGGTATTTTCATTTCCCAATCCAATTACATCAAAGAAATGTTGAAGAAGTTCGGAATGGAAGATCGCAAACCTGTAAGTATTCATATGGTGATTGGTTGCAAGTTGAGAAAACATGATGAATCTAAGGAAGTATATTAGAGACTCTATAGATCGATGATTGGCATCCTACTCTATGCGACAGCCTCATGACCAGATGTAATGCAACCAGTTGGATAGGTTGCAATATTTCAAGCAGAACTGAAGGAAACTCATGTTCTGGCAGTAAACAACATATTCGGATATCTCAAAGGAACACAAAACTTTGGATTGTGGTATCTGAAAGGGAATGAGTTGACTATGGTTTCCTACAAAAATGAAGATTGGGAAGGAATCATTGATGATAGAAGAAGTACTAGTGGAGCAACCTTCTACTTGGGTGATTGTTTGGTATCCTGGTTAAGTAAGAAGCAGTCCTCAGTATCATTGTTTACAATAGAAGCATAATATATTGCAGCAACAACATGTTGTACTCAGGTCCTCTCGATGAAGAAAAACCTGGAAGACATACAAGTAAAATATGATGAGCCCATCTCAATATTTTATGACAATACCAATGGTATAAGTATCTCCAAGAATCCAATGATGCATTCCAAGACCAAACATATTCCGATTAAGTTTCACTTTTTGCGGGAACAAGTTACATAAAAGAATATCAAGTTAGAGTACATTGGGACAAAAGAAAATATTGTGGATATCTTCACCAAACCTCTCCCAAGAGAGACATTTGAGTATATTCAACATAAACTTGGAGTAGTTTCTGCCCCACAATGATCTACATGGAATTTTTGCAAAGAATACAAGGGGAGAGAAATTGTCAGGGAGAGAGAAATCATGAGGGGGATTTACCCCTTGCCATTGATGTCAAAGGGGGAGAGAAAGAAAAAAAGCACGAAGACAGGGGGAGCATGAGTGTTTCCATCAATGTCAAAGGAGGAGATTGTTGGAAAATTGGTTTTCATTGATGTCAACTCTAGAAGAATTCTAGAAATCTATAGAAGTAATGGGTGTATTTGAATAAGTCTCCAAAGTGGTCCCCTTATGACGTAGCTTTAAGCATGGCCCTCACTAGAAGAAGCTTTGAAGAAGTCTACATGAAGCCTTGAAGTATGGTCAACAATCCTTGGATCTAAGGATGAGAAGTTACAAGTCGACCCCAAAATTAATTAAAGAAAAAAAGTCGTTGCAATAAGAAGTTACAGTTCGGCCCTAAAATCAAATAAAGGAGGCACTTGGAAAATTATAAATACACATCAACAACTTCTCATTTGTTCATCCAAGCAAGTGTGTGTTTGTGGTATGGAGCTAGCATAAGTGGGTCTGCACTTGTGCTAGGAGGATTGGTGATCTCAGCAAAGAAAATCTGGCCTATGAGAAAGGAGGTCGAGGAGAGAAAGGAGTATGGAGGTGATTGTACTATTTTCTGAGTTTATCTGCAGGTTGCAGTGAAACAAGGCGTGAATGTACACGGGTCGTAATGAAGCAAAGTAGGATTCTCGCGGGTTGACAGTGTATGAATCGTGGATCTGTGCAAAAGTTTTGAAAAATGTACTATTCTCTTAATGTTGAAGTTGAGGAAGGTCTTTTGATATGTGATCATATGCCCTAGATTGTTACATGATTAAAGGTATGTCTTTGTATGATTTTTGGGGGTTATATATTGATGTTATGGTATATGCTTGAGGCATATCTTGGATATTCTTTGGCACGTGGCTAGAGACATATGTTGGTGATTTTGGGCATATGATTTGAGGTATATTTATGATACATGGTTTATGGTTTATCATGGAAGTTATGGAATTTGATTTAGGCACATATTTGGCACATGGTTTGAGACATATCTTGGTGATGTTCGACATGTGTTTTGAGATATATTATTGATGATCTTGGCATATGGTTTATGTGAATGGATTTGGTTTTAATGATGATGATGTATCAGTATCAGTGACAGTTACAGTGACAAGTTAATTATCAGTGGAAGTTTCAGTGACAGGTTGAGTCTCCATTTATATTTTAGGGAGGAATTAAGAGGCAAGGAAAGGGGGTTGTAGCCTCCTTCCATTCAGTGTTGGAGAATACAGGTAATTGTAGCTTCCTTTAGGTTGAAGCCTTCTTCCAGTTGGAGCTGGAAAATCTAGGGAGTTGTAGCTTCCTTCAAGTTGGAGCTTGTAAATATGGGGTTGGTGCCTCCTTCTAGTTGGTGTTGGAGAATTTTGGATTTTGGTGCTTCCTATGAATGTAATTTTCTTATATATGAAGAAAGAATTATGTGGTTTTTTCCCATTTGGGTTTCCACATAAAATTATTGGGTATTGTATATATGTGGTTATGTATTGTTGAATGGCATTGTTCATAATATATTGAATGCAATCATATTTGATAAACTCTTGATGTTTATATATTCTGGTTAAAAGTGGTAAAAATTTCATAATGTTGATTCACCACCCCCCCCCCCTCTCATTATTCCAACAGAATGCATACTAATGCATACTAAAACAACACATGTTTTCCTAAAGACACATTAGACCAAGTTGATCTTAACTAAATCCCAAGTGTTTAAATATCTTAATAAAAACACTACATGCAAGAATATGGTCTTCCCATCACAAATGTGCATATGCCAAACAAAGCACCAAAAGGTTTCCATCGGGACATTGTTTAATGGAGATCACTACTATGGTAAATCAATCTAAAGAGGAAAAAATACAATTGATTCAACCCATTGACAAATGAACAATCAACATTAGAACTTGCATTTTCAATAGGTACTTGTAGACCAATAAATATCGGCTTAACCCGCCCTGCCCCCCTCTCAATATTCCAACATAATTCATACTAAAGAAACACACTTTTACCTAAAGATACATTAGACCAAGTTGATCTTAATTAACTCCTAAGTGTCTAAATATCTTAACACAAACACTACATGCAAGAATATGGTCTTCCCATCACAAATGTGCACATGTCAAACAAAGCACCAAAAGGTTTCCATCAAGACATTGTTCAATGGAGATCATTTTTATGGTCAATCAATCTAAAGAGGAAAAAATATAAGTGATTCAAGCCCTTGACAAATGAACAATCAACATTAGAACTTGCATTTTCAATAGGTACTTGTAGACCAACAAATATTGTATGTCCAATGAGACATATGGTTTATTTAGTTTTATCTTCCTAAACAAAAAATATTGTAACATATGTAAGCTTTTGGATATCGCCATTGACTAACTAACACATGTTCTTACACCCTGAGTACATCAAACATATTTCTTTTACAATCCAACTTGAGTGCATTTCTATGTTTGTTGGTCAATGTGAGAAAACCCAAAATATGGTCATGGAAAACCAAATGTGTGAAATCATATAGCACCAATGGAAAGTATGCCAAAAATAGCTAATTAGAAGAAAAGAAAAGAAAAAAACACCTCAAATGGATGTTGTATGACAAATTTTTATCCCTCCAAAGTTTTACTACCAAAAATGTAAACTTTCTAAAATAAAATAAAAAATGGAAACAGAAACTTCTTAAAACAAAAATTTCTAGAAATAGAAGTTTAATAGAAACAAAAACTTTTGGAAATCATAAACTTTACAAAAATGGAAATTTCCAAAGATAGTAATAATCTTTGGTCTAAAATTTTAGGGCTAAAATGGTTGAATATGGAAAAACACAGAACAAGGAACCCCCCTATTTTTTTGTGTAGAATCCAAAAATGGCCTCAGTTTTGCAATCTCAGTTATAGTATGATTAGAAAATAGTGTCACTCAATTCATCTCAAAGATTTAGTTTTAGCCACATTAGTTTTATCCAATCTACTTTTTTCAAATATAAGATATAAACCAAATAAACAAGAAAATACTTATAAACCAAATAAAAGAGAAAATACTTATTATAGATACCTAAAGCAACATAAGGAGTCCAAAACCCTTGAAGCTTTGATAAAAATGGTGCCAACCTCCCTTGAATCTTTTTCAAAGCTTAATGAATGCCTTCAAAACCTTTAAGGACACAAAATACTTCCATGCCAAAGTTGTAGCACGCTGAAATATTAGCCCAAGGATATTAGATCAATAACTTTAATGTCATGTTAGAAGAATGAAGAGCAGTAGGCTTTCTTTCATAGTCTAATATCCTATGAGTATACACCATTAATATAATCAAATCAAGAGAAAGAATAAGGGACAAATGCATTGTTGAAGATGAATCATTATTATTTTCCATAATATGTTACAATAAGCCTCCAATACTCCTCAAGCTCATGATAATCCACACCAATAATGGATAATAATGAGCCCAAAGGAATGATTAAAGACCTCAATGCCTCAATAGTGAAAAGACCACTTGACATAATGAATGTGGGATAAATAAAATCTCACCTACGAAACAGATATTAAGGCATAAGGAGCCACATAGATGATTATTTTAAGTAGCAACATCCATATAAGTAGTAATGTAAAGTCTAATGATGCTTTAATACATGTACATTAATGCCCCATGAATGATCAGAACTTCAATGGTACACGTGTCATCATAATGACACTAAGTAAATCAACAATTATGGCCATTATACAACATTACAACACATTCTAATAGAATTGATAAATGTGGACATTTAATGTAAAATTAGACATAATGTTACATGGATAATGTTTGATTATTGTTGAAGTCGTATTTAAAGAGATGTGATAGAGTTAGAATGGAAATTTTCATTCATATTTGTATGATGTCAAATACCTTGTGTTTTTTGATTGTCATAAGATGTCCAAGGTATACATGGACAAAGCTAAGTTTCAAATAATTAAATTACCATTGAATGTCCATGGAGGAAATGGGAAAATCCGAGTTTGGACAATTAGATGTCTATCAAAAATATAGGAAAATGCTAATTTTGGGCAGTGAGATATCCATGGAGGACATGGGAAAATCATGAGTATGGATATATGTGGACATGGACATGACTTAGTGTAGTACTTGTCCTATTATAATAGTTTGAATACATGGAGAAGACACATTTTTAGATTGATATTTCTCTCAGTACTCGGGTTCTCGTTATAGTTATATGTGTTCACATCATAGTTATGGTTATTTATTGGTCATATGATGAGTTGTAATTTTTTGTGATTTTGTTAAATAAGTTATCTTAAGGTATAAAGTTAATATTGACTATTAAGCATTCAATGTTTAGAGCAAAATGTTTGACAACACAAGTATTCCAATAGAGGAATAATACCTTCAGTAACCACTCACACAACTAGATCAAAGATCAACACACTAATGTTTTGATGTGGTAGAGCCCCTACGAGGAAACATCCACTACCCCGGTCAATGGCCACTTTGAGAAATTTATTAATGCAAAAGAAAAATATTACAGAGAGATTTACAAGACATTTTCTCACAATGATCATTGGAAAATGACCCTCCATTCTCTTTAAATAGATATCATGGACCAATCGGGTTTTAAGCCATGAATCAATGTAGTTGTTAAGATCGAGGAGAATATGAACCATCAGATCACTCTATTTCAGGAACATATCATGATCGTCATATTTCCTAACTACATATGCATACTAATGCATGCTAAAGAAACACACTAAGAAACACATTTTTACCTGATGACACATTACACCAGTTTGATCTTAACTAACTCCTAAGTGTTTAAATATCCTAACATCCCCCCTTAAGAACAACTTGGGATAGGATTGAAGGATTTACAAAGGTGACACGATAGGAGAGGGAAGGAGGCATTAGAGCCTATCCCCCCTTAATGACAACTTCTTAAACTCCTAACATAGATTGAAGTTTGGAAAGCTTCACTTTTGTAAGAGACTTTGTGAAAATATCTACAACTTGATCTTTTGTAGGGAAAAAGAGAAATTCAATAACTCGATCATGAATGAGATTTCTGATGAAGTGCATGTGTATCTTGATGTGTTTGTTGCGCTGATGTTGAACTAGATATTTGGCGATATTGATGGCACTATGATTGTCACACCAGAGGCTGGTTGGATGTTGTTGTTGGAATCCAAACTCTGAAAGAATATACCGAAGCCACAAGGCTTCTTGACTTGCATTAATCATTGCTCAATATTCTACTTATGTTGAAGAAATAGAAATAGCCTATTGTTTCTTACAGGCCCAAGCGACAAGTCCTAAACCAAGGTTGAAAACATAACATGTAGTAGACTTTCAATCATCAAGGTTGTCGTCCCAATCTGAATCAGTGGAACCAACCAATAAACAAGTCCCCCATGAACTATAATGTATCCCATACTGAATTGTACCCCGGACATACTGAAATATTTTTTTAGCTACTTTCTAATTGCTTTCATGGTGTGTTTGCATATACTCGGAAACGAGACCAACAACAAAGGAAAGATCATGATGGGTATGATTCAAGTATAAGAGGCTACCAACTAATTGATGATACAAAGTGGCATCAACTTCAGGAGAAGTACATGTGGAAGCAAGTTTGAATCCATACTTGAAGAGAGAAGGGGATGGTTTAGAATCTTCCATGTGAAAGCGACGAAGAAGATCATAAGCATACTTAGACTAGGAAAAAAAATATCCTTCCTTGGTTTGCAAAACTTGGAGGCCAAGGAAATAATGCAAAAAGCCTAAGTCTGTCATTTCAAATTGCTTCTTAAGACTAGTTTTCACATGGTTTAAATTTTTTGGGTCACTACTAGTGAGAATAAGGTCATCATCATAAAGAAAAAGGAATATGAGATGAATTCCTACTTTATTGGTATAGATATTAGGGTCAGAATGACATCTAGAAAATCCGGTATCAAGAAG
>SNQJ01S0017787.1:8553-18741 GCA_010110895.2 Picea sitchensis | reverse complement strand
ATTGGACCAAGTTGATCTTAATTAACTCCTAAGTGTCTAAATATATTAATACAAACACTACATGCAAGAATATGGTCTTCCCATCACAAATGTGCACATGTCAAACAAAGAACCAAAAGGTTTCCGTCAAGACATTGTTCAATGGAGATCATTTCTATGGTCAATCAATCTAAAGAGGAAAAAATATAAGTGATTCAAGCCCTTGACAAATGAACAATCAACATTAGAACTTGCATTTTCAATAGGTACTTGTAGACCAACAAATATTGTATGTCCAATGAGGCATATGGTTTATTTAGTTTTATCTTCCTAAACAAAAAATATTGTAGCATATGTAAGCTTTTGGATATCGCCATCGATTAACAAACACATGTTCTTACACCCTGAGTACATCAAACATATTTCTTTTACAATCCAACTTGAGTGCATTTCTATGTTTGGGGGTCAATGTGAGAAAACCCAAAATATGGTCATGGAAAACCAAATGTGTGAAATCATATAGCACCAATGGAAAGTATGTCAAAAATAGCTAATTAGAAAAAAAACAAAAAAACAACACCTCAAATGGATGTTGTATGACAAATTCAAATTTGTATCCCTCCAAAGTTTTACTACCAAAAATGTAAACTTTCTAAAAATAAAAAATAAAAATTGGAAACAAAAACTTCTTAAAACAAAAATTTCTAGAAATAGAAGTTTAATAGAAACAAAAACTTTTGGAAATCATAAAATTTACAAAAATGGAAATTTCCAAAGATAGTAATAATCTTTGGTCTAAAATTTTAGGGCTAAAATGGTTGAATATGGAAAAACACAGAACAAGGAAACCCCCTATTTTTTTGTGTAGAATCCAAAAATGGCCTCGGTTTTGCAATCTCAGTTATAGGATGATTAGAAAATAGTGTCACTCAATTCATCTCAAAGAGTTAGTTTTAGCCACATCAAGAGTCCAAATTGTGTAGAAAATTCAAGTGTTGATTATTAAACCCTAACAAAACCAACCTACTTTTTTCAAATATAAGATATAAACCAAATAAACGAGAAAATACTTATAAACCAAATAAAAGAGAAAATACTTATTGTAGATACCTAAAGCAACATAGGGAGTCCAAAAACCTTGAAGCTTTGATAAAAATGGTGCCAATGTCCCTTGAATCTTTTTCAAAGCTTAATGAATGCCTTCAAAACCTTTAAGGACACAAAATACTTCCATGCCAAAGTTGTAACACGCTGAAATATTAGTCCAAGGATATTAGATCAATAGCTTTAATGTCATGTTAGAAATGAAGAGCAATAGGCTTTCTTTCATAGTCTAATATCCTATGAGTATACACCATTAATATAATCAAATCAAGAGAAAGAATAAGGGACAAATGCATTGTTGAAGATGAATCATTATTATTCTCTATAATATGTTACAATAAGCCTCCAATACTCCTCAAGATCATGATAATCCACATCAATAATGGATAATAATGAGCCCAAAGGAATGATTAAAGACCTCAATGCCTCAATAGTGAAAAGACCACTTCACATAATGAATGTGGGATAAATAAAATCTCACCTACGAAGAAGATATTAAGGCATAAGGAGCCACATAGATGATTATTTTAAGTAGCAACATCCATATAAGTAGTAATGTAAAGTCTAATGATGCTCTAATACATGTACATTAATGCCCCATGAATGATCAGAACTTCAATGGTACACATGTCATCATAATGACACTAAGTAAATCAACAAATGTGGCCACTATACAACATTACAACACATTTTAATAGAATTGATAAATGTGGACATTTAATGTAAAATTAGACATAATGTTACATGGATAAGGTTTGATTATTGTTGAATTCGTACTTAAAGAGATGTGATAGAGTTAGAATGGAAATTTTCATTCATATTTGTATGATGTCAAATACCTTGTGTTTTTGGATTGTCATAAGATGTCCAAGGTATACATGGACAAAGCTAAGTTTCAAATAATTAAATTACCATTGAATGTCCATGGAGGAAATGGGAAAATCCGAGTTTGGACAATTAGATGTCTATGAAAAATATAGGAAAATGCTAATTTTGGGCAGTGAGATATCCATGGAGGACATGGGAAAATGATGAGTATGGATATATGTGGACATGGACATGACTTAGTGTAGTACTTGTCCTCTTATAATAGTTTGAAGACATGGAGAAGACACATTTTTAGATTGATATTTCTCTCAGTACTCGGGTTCTCGTTATAGTTATATGTGTTCACATCATAGTTATGGTTATTTATTGGTCATATGATGAGTTGTTATTTTTTGTGATTTTGTTAAATAAGTTATCTTAAGGTATAAAGTTAATATTGACCATTAAGCATTCAATGTTTAGAGGAAAATGTTTGACAACAAAGGTATTCCAATAGAGGAATAATACCTTCAGTGACCACTCACACAACCAGATCAAAGATCAACACACTGATGTTTTGATGTGGTAGAGCCCCTAAGGGGAAACATCCACTACCCCAGTCAATGGCCACTTTGAGAAATTTATTAATGCAAAAGAAAAACATTACAGAGAGATTTACAAGACATTTTCTCACAATGATCATTGGAAAATGACCCTCCATTCTCTTTAAATAGATATCATGGACCAATCGGGTTTTAAGCCATGAATCAATGTAGTTGTTAAGATCGAGGAGAATATCAACCACCAGATCACTCTATTTCGAGAACATATCATGATCATCATATTTCCTAACTACATATGCATACTAATGCATGCTAAAGAAACACACTAAGAAACACATTTTTACCTAATGACACATTAGACCAGCTTGATCTTAACTAACTCCTAAGTGTCTAAATATCCTAGCATCCCCCCTTAAGAACAACTTGGGATAGGATTGAAGGATTTACAAAGGTGACACGATAGGAGAGGGAAGTAGGCATTAGAGACTATCCCCCCTTAATGGCAACTTCTTAAACTCCTAACATAGATTGAAGTTTGGAAAACTTCACTTATGTAAGAGACTTTGTGAAAATATCTGCAACTTGATCTTCTGTAGAGAAAAAGAGAACTTCAATAACTCGATCATGAATGAGATTTTTGATGAAGTGCATGTGTATCTTGATGTGTTTGTTGCGCTGATGTTGAACTGTATATTTGGCGATATTGATGGCATTATGATTGTCACACCAGAGGTTGGTTGGATGTTGTTGTTGGAATCCAAACTATGAAAGAATATACCAAAGCCATAAGGCTTCCTGACTTGCAGTGATCATTGCTCAATATTCTACTTATGCTAAAGAAAGAGAAATAGCCTATTGTTTCTTACAGGCCCAAGTGACAGGTCCTAAACCAAGGTTGAAAACATAACATGTAGTAGACTTTCAATCATCAAGGTTGTCGTCCAAATCTGAATCAGTGAAACCAACCAATAAACAAGTCCCCCATGAATTGTAATGTATCCCAAACTGAATTGTACCCCGGACATATTAAAATATCCTTTTAGCTACTTTCTAATTGCTTTCATGGTTTGTTTGCATATACCAGGAAACGAGACCAACAACAAAGGAAAGATCATGATGGGTATGATTCAAGTATAAGAGGCTACCAACTAATTGATGATACAAAGTGGCATCAACTTTAGGAGAAGTACATGTGGAAGCAAGTTTGAATCCATACTTGAAGAGAGAAGGGGATGGTTTAGAATCTTCCATGTAAAAGCGATGAAGAAGGTCATAAGCATACTTAGACTAGGAAAAAAAATATCCTTCCTTGGTTTGTAAAACTTGGAGGCCAAGGAAATAATGCAAAAAGCCTAAGTCTATCATTTCAAATTGCTTCTTAAGACTAGTTTTCACATGGTTTAAAATTTTTGGGTCACTACTAGTGAGAATAAGGTCATCATCATAAAGAAAAAGGAATATGAGATAGATTCCTACTTTATTGGTATAGATATTAGGGTCAGAATGACATCTAGAAAATCCGGTATCAAGAAAAAAGTTGTCCATTTTGACATACCAAGCTCGAGGAGATTGCTTAAGACCACAAAGAGACTTCTTAAGGAAGAAAACAATCTTGGAGTCATTCTGGACATCGCCAGGAGGTTGTTCCATGTAGAATTTTTCTTGCAAATCCCCATGCAAGAAAGAGGATTTGACATCCATTTGATGGACCTCCCATTTATGTGAGGCTACAAGGTGGATGGAATTCATTTTAGATACAAGGGAAAAGGGTTCATTCTAGTCAAATCCTTCAACTTGCAAAAAACCTTTGGAAACTAATCGATCCTTGTGTCTTTAAACACTTCCATCTAATGCATACTTAGTTCTGTAGACCCATTTACATCTTACAAGTTTTCTTCCTTTCAAAAGAGGTACAAGATTCCAAGTATTGTTTGTCATTAAATAACAATACTCTGCATTCATTGTTGTATCCTAATTTGGATGACATAAAGCTTCTGTGAATGTCTCTAGATCATGAGTCTCTGAAACTTGATCCAAAAGAGAAGAGGCTCCTTGGAACTGTGAATGTGTTCGACATTGATCTAAAGGATCATCGGCAAGATCACCAGTTGCTTCTCGTGATGAACATGCCCATCTAGGAAGTTGTGGTGTTGGTGCATGTTCATGTTCAATGGACTCATCTGGAGGAATGTGAGCATGTGGAGGTGGATTTTTATCCTCACTATCATCATATGAAGAAGAAACCATAATAAGAACAAAAGAAGGCACAAATGTCGAAGAAGGCTCACAATCCAAAGAAGGCACAAATGTCTAATTAGGCTTATAGGCCAAGATTAGCATCTCTTCTAATAATAATGTCATTACAATGTGTTTGAAGAAGTCTATAACCTTTGGCTTCTTCATAATAACCAACAGATATACACTTCTCACTTTTAGGCTCCAATGCTTTCCTTTTCTAATCAGGAATGTGAGCCCATGCTACACTACCAAATACATAGAAGTGACTTACATCTAGCTTAAGTTTATTCCATGCTTATTTCGGTGTTATATTTTTAAGAGCCTTTGTGGGAGTGTGATTTACTATGTAATTTGCACAGTTAATGGCTCCTACCCAATACTTTAGACTTAATCCCTTAGATTGTATCATACAATTAGCCATTTCTTTTATGTGTGGTTTTTTCTCTCAACAACACCATTTTGTTGTGGTGTATATGGAACAATGTGTTGCATTTGGATACCCTATGCGGTGTAGTAACTTGGAAATATGGTGGGAATTTGTTGCCTAGCATTGGGGGGGCATTGTGATTGAACTCATTAAGGCCTCTTTACAACAAAATGTGGATCATGACATTAAGGATTAGGGATGGATAATCCTAATATTTGAACTCTAAGATATTCAATTTGGACTTACCAAAAACAACTCATAGGGGGCATGCCTAAGGGTAATAGGAAAATGTTAGATGAGTTTGTCATTTGTTGCAGATTTGAAGGATAAAGATGGAAGCAAGTTGTCTTAGGGTTGGACATTTAGTAAAAGGAGGGTTGTGGGGAACTTCTAATTTCAAAAGGACATACCAACATGAGACAAACAAATGATAGTGGGTGAGAAACCCAACTGGGACAAGATTTAAAGAAGATGAAGAAACATGATGTCCATAGTTCAAATGGACAAGAATGATATTTTACATTTTTTTGGTTTTTGTATTATAATATATATGGAAAAATAGAGACAATTATGGAATATGGATGAATGTGGACTATGGATAAGCATGGTCTTATGCACTGATGGGTGAATATGGACCATTGATTTTGTTTTAAGTTTTGTATACTTGTCTATATAGAAATCTATAGGTGTTGTATAGAGATGACAATCCCCATCCGAGGTGATGATCTACTTCATAATACAAGCTAGATACACTAGAAAAAACTAGAAGGTAAACCCCAGAAAGCTTAGATGTCCACTTGGAGTGAGATGGTAAAAGTTTCTAGGTAGGAATGAAGACAACATAGAAGAATTGAGTGGGACTTGTAGGTAAGAAATTAATTTCTAAATGACGGTATCCCCTTAGAGTTACGTGTTTGAACATTCTTTGCCACATTGGACATAAGTTGAAATTATCCCTCCCTTGGGGAAAGCCAAGCATCAACAAAGTAGGGTTGATACTTGGAAACAACTACAATGGACTCCATTGATGTGTAAAATATAATATATTTTTCTTTTGGTGTTCTAATATTGAAGCCTTGTCTTATCTTGTTACAACTATGATGCAACTACGAGTGAGGAAAGCATAAATACAAAAGACTAAAATCAAAATGGATAAAAGGATATTTGTCCTTTGTATTTTCTAGTTGCATCAAAGAAGAATTTATGTCCAAGGTGTCGCCTTAGCAAAGGAAAGATCTCACTAGTAGAGGACGTGTCATAGAGAAAGAGGACATAGATCATCAAAAGGGTATAAGACAACACGACCATAGTGGACAATAGGATTGTTTTCCTATGTAGATTTTTATTTCATAGGAATGTTGCATAAGGTGTCACCTATGATGGAAGGACAAGGATCATGTAACAGAGATAAGAAACCACTTCAAGAAGAAGTAAAGAATTGGGTGGGAAATAGTTTGGGATTCATTAGCATCGGTGGGTGTAGCCCCTTGACTTGGCCAAGGTGTTTCTCGCTGCAAGGGTGTTTTTGCTTCCTTAAACCCCATGGTTGATATAGGTGGTTGTTTAATATTCATCTCAACCATTGTCCCAAATATACCACCATCTCAAAAATGGTTCTAAATCTTTCCCATTTGTAGGTCTTAAACTTTTAAGGCCTAAATGAAATATTTTGGCAATGAAATAATGAAAATTAACCTTTATATGCATTTCCAAGCATAGACATCACCAATAATTTTCCAACAAGGTGTCGTATTAAGAAATTAGAGTTCTTAGCCGAAATTTATGACCTGATGAAAGTAACATTCTAACTTAGCTTTCTAGGGCCCACCTTTCTTTCACCAACTTGGCAACTAGGTTTAGGGTTTTAGCATTATGGTTTGTGAAATCTAATCTTTATGCTTCATATTGTAATAAAATTATTTTTTCTCCAAGTTAATATTACAGATATTTAAGGCTTACTATGTAATAAAGCCACTTTATGACTTTAGAATATGTTAATGTTCATTTTTTGTGTAAAGAAATCTATCCCACATTCATAAGCGGAAATGATTTGCTTAATGAATAATGATATATAAGGAGGTAAACTCCTTTGTAATAAGTGCACCAGTTATTCATTGATAATAGCATATGGTGTTATTGTGAGTATCGTTTTTTGAGCTTAGTTATGTGACTCAAACCTATCTAGGGTTTTCTCATTTAGTGATCTATCTCATTTTGAAATATGGTATCAAAGTAGGAAGTCGTATCAAGAGTCTCGGGCCTTTGAAAGACAAGGTTTCCACTCTTGCAACTTCAATAGTTTGAAAGCCACAAAGAGCCACAATTCAAGGGTGTTTAGCAAGGAGTTTACTCATATCCTAGTTTTGTTTATTTAGTTGTGATTTAATGCATGATCCTTCTTAATTTTCTCAACAGAGGAAACAATGGTTTTATTTTAGTTCTACAATTGATCTTTCTCATATTTGCAGTATCTAAAACTCTAGTTTGTGTAACCATTATTTGCATCCAACGGTAATTATTTTTTAGTAGTGAAAAAGATCAAATATGATCAGTCATGGAGATGTCATTAGAGAAGTACTCGGGTTTCAATTTCCATACATGGAAAGTGAAGATCCGGATGTAATTAATGAATAAAAACCTTTGGGGAATTGTCAAAGGAACTGAGGCAACACTTGCATATCCGAACAAGTTGATAGAATGGGAGAGCGGAGATGATAAGGAAAAATCCATTATTGGTCTTTCCCTCTCATATTCGGAGCTACATCACGTAGATCTGGAAAAATCAATTAAGGATGTCTAGGAGAATCTCAACAAGTTAGTTGGGGCACAAGCAGTGAATGCAAAAAATTCCCTGAAATTACAGTTATTCAAATTTAAAATGTCAACTGAAGCCACCATGTCAAGTCACGTTAACAATATAAGATCTATTATTAGACATCTTACCGAAGTCAAGGTAGTGGTTGATGAGGAGGATGCCAAGGCTATTCTCCTGAACAATTTGTTGCCTAGATACAGTAGTGTTATCTTTACCCTGAGTCAACTACCTTCTCAAAGTATGGATGAAATGATTGCAACATTGCTAGCAGAAGAAAAGAGAACCACTAAAGGTGATAGCCAATCAGAACTTAAATTCTATGCAAGAAACGACCGCAATAGATCAACACAAGACAAAGAAGAAATAGAATGCCACTATTGCAAGAAGTTGGGTCATATAGCTTGGAAATGTAGACAATGAGCCAATGACGTTCTTAAGGGAACAGTCAAATATAGACAATGTATAGCAAGTGTAACCATGATTGAAGAACCATCGTATGCTGACAGTGGTGAATAATCTACTAAAGAACACGAATTTTATGCATTTTAGGAAGCCCATGCTTTGAAGACATGAAGGGATTAGTTAGCAAATCAAAATGGATTGTTTCCTAGTTAGTTCATAATTTGTGGATCTAGGGAAAGATCCCTCACTAGTTGGAAAGACATGCATGTGGATTGCAATATACTAGTGAGGTTACGCGACATGCATGTGGATTATTGTCCAATAATTGACTTCAAGAGATTCTCGATTCGAGAGTTCGAGGAGGTGGAATCCAGGAACTCGAGAAGTCAACTCAGTAGTTGAATTGTAATGACAATTATGAGGTAGCTTGATGGAGTTCAAACTGGTCCAAGAACTGTGTTCAAAGAAGAAGCTTCTAAAGGATTTTATTGATGTTTAGTGTTCAGTTTATGTGTTTTACATTCAGTATATGTATTTGATTTTAGTTTGTTTCAGCATTGTATATTCAGTATATGTATTTGATTTTAGTTTGTTTCAGCATTGTATGCCTTATGGGGGGGTATTAGAGATATAAGGCTTACTATATAATAAAGTCACTTTATGACTTTATAATATGTTAATGTTCAATTTTTGTGTAAAGCAATCTATCCCACAGTCATAAGCAGAAATTATTTGTTTAATGGACAATGATATATAAGGAGGTAAACTCCTTTGTAATAAGTGTGTCAGTTATTCATTGATAATATCATATGGTGTTATTGTGAGTATCTTTCTTTGAGCTTAGTTATGTGATTCAACCCTATCTAGGGTTTCCTCATTTGGTGATCTAGCTCATTTTGTAATAGTTGAGGATTTTTTTGAAATAAGCATAGCCATCACATCTCTTCTTAGAAATAAGTTACCACCATTCTAGTCAAACTTCCTACACTGACCACATCATATGGAAGTTATTATTGATGATACTTGGTTTTCTGAAAAGGTCCTTCATCGAGCTAGCTTTTAATTTTGTTGTTAAGTTATTATGTATTGTAAGTTTGCCTTGCTTCTAAGACAATTTGATAGGTTTACACTTGTCATAGTAGAGGGTACCAAATTTGGTTAGGTAACTTAGAAGTTTTTTTGGAACTAGATTTGAAAATTTTGGAAGTTGATTTCTACATTTCTCATTTTTATAATATGTAATGGAATGGTTAGGTCATGACCTTCTCTAATATAAAGCTAGCCATTATTGTTTTAAAAAAATCACAATAATTATCTTATTAGTGAGGTTCATAGTTGGGAAAAAGAAAATATAAACATAGTTTTTGTCAAATATATTTATATGTATTAATGACATATAAAAGCATTTTATTGCTAGAGAATGAGTGAAGAGTTCAATGGAAACTGTTCGGTCACAAAAATTAATTATGCAATTATAATTCATAAAACTAATATAAATATCAAACTAATCAATATAATCTTTAAATAAAAGTCTAAAAAAAAAAATAATAATAATAATAATAATGTAAATATATAAGCCTACTTTAAAGTCACAATATTTAATATTTTTGAAGTATAATTTTATTATAATCTTTAAATAAAATTCTTTAAAAAATAATAAATTTGATAATTTAAATATATAAACCTACTTTAAAGTCACAATATTTTTTAAATATACTTTTATTGTACATTTTTAATAAATTTTTATTTTTTATTTTTTTTACTATTGTACATTTTTAATAAATTTTGATTTTTTTTTCCAAATAAATATAATATATTTCATATTTTTTTGTTTTTTTAAAGTATTATCTAAA
>SNQJ01S0017786.1:66333-82851 GCA_010110895.2 Picea sitchensis | reverse complement strand
AAATTAATTAAATCTAAAAGAAATATTGTTGCAATGATACATTTATTATTCTCATTAATGAATTATGAAAATAATTAAAAAAGATATAGAATGTGAAAGGAATTAAAACAAATTAGTGGAAAATAAATTTTACTACTCTTGATAACCTCGATGCTTTCCTTCTATTGAAGGTTATCTAAGATGTATCTGCCATTTTAGTTAGAAGTGGATATTAGAGAAGCTTATGAAACAGTGTTGGGATAACTAGACCAGGAGGCGAGAGTGAGAAGAAAAACCATAAAAAAAAAGGCATAACAGAAATCTTAAAGATGGAGGTAGAGAAGGTTTCAAATAAAAATCATAATCCTCTAGCCTTGGAGCATAATGGAAATCATCCTGAGGTAGAAGGAATCAAAGTTGGAGTGCCTCAAATAGAGCAAAACAATAAGTTAATTTCCCTAGAATCAAACAATTCTATTCTTTGTAAAAAGGATTGTCTTTGTTTGGAGGATAAGGGTTCTTGGCCTGCACAAATTATTGAATTGCAAGGGAAAAAATCAACAAATGAACATATCATGCCTAAAGATAAAGATATAAGTTTTGATGACTTCTTGTTGAATTGAAAACAATAATTAAATCAACAAAATCAATGAAATTCAAAGAAATACCTTGAATATCTTCAAAGAATTTTTTTATTTCTTTCTTTCATTCTAATGAATAAAATTATACTGGCCAAGAAGGTTCAAACCCAACACTAGTGACAAATGCATAAGGCTCATATTTTAGCTATAGCTACACCCAATAGCAGAAACAAGTCGCCTCTCCAGTAATCAATGGGAGGGTCTACTATGAACCTTGTCGAGTCATGTACATCAATGAAAGAGAATCTCGGTAGAAACAGAGGCATCTATGGATGAATCCACCTCACCGAATACCTCATTGAAAATAGCGTATATAATATTGTACTTACTCTACAGTGATGGGTATCCATGGCCGAAATAGTTCATGGAAAATGAAATCTTAGAGATAAATAAACTACCTGATAAATTAAAATCCTGATAAATTTTACTACTCTAGATAACCTGGATGGATTTTTGTCTGAGGAAGGGCGGATGGGGATGCAACTGTCTGACGAAAGTCGATGATGGCAGCTAGCTGGAGTCTCCTCATCAATAAATGATCAAAATGATCTAATGCAGTAGAATCTCTTCTCTGCAATAATAAACATATCTGTTTAATATCAATATTTTATAATAATATGAAATATTTAAAGAAAAGTGTACTGAAAAACACATAAAAACACATATACCATTATTGCACATAAAGAAAAGGGAGAAATCTCATGCTTTTTCTGGCAAAAGAGTGCACTCCCGAAAAAAGATACCATTATTATACATGATGCTTTTCTCAGACGCAATGGAGCAATTTATAATAACATTTATATGCAAGGATCATAAACATAGAATCTTCTTCGAAAATACAACACTCTTCTTGGAAAATACAGCTGGCTTCGACAAATACAACTAGCTTCGACAACGACATGCTTGGTACAATGGTCATAAACATAGTTGGCGTGGACAACGACATGCTTGGCAATCACAGTTGACCTCGACAATGACTTGCTTGGCAAATTTGTTTGGTTCGTTTGGTTGAATCTTACTTTTATTTCTATCCCTGTATCATATCGAGCCTCTTATTCAAAACTCATTCTAAAACAAGTCAATTACAGGATTAATGAATTTTATTTTATTTAAAAAATATTTATTTTATTAAATTCAGTTTAAGTTTTCATTATTTATTAATGATTTAAATGGGGTATTATTTGATGATAGAGATAATAAAATTGTTAAAAAAAATTTACATATTTTTTTTATATTTTATCAAATTTAGTTTAAGTTTATATTTTTTTATTAATGGTAACAAAGAGATAAAAAATTTATACATATTTTACAAACAGAGAAATTGAGAATGAGATGTGTGTAATGATATTTTTTTTTATGCTAAATCACACAATTCATTAGAGATTTGAGTAGCTTGCATACATTGTTAAGTTTCTCAACTTAAAAATATAATTAATTTTAAAAACATTTTATAACATCACCAAAAAATGAATATATTATAAGTAGAAACACTACCAAAAAATAAATATAATATTGCAAGTTGTGACATCCTTGACATAAAAATATCAAAGATACTAGAGTTCTTCTATGTGGACACAAATAAAAATATTCTATAGAAGATCATATGGCAATTATTCATATACATTATAAAATCCTATGGAAATTATGTGGTTAGAGTGACAAGTTAAATTATTAAACATGATTGGTCAAACACCATCCTTCATGACCATATGGCTCTACAATCATTAAAGTTTCATCTAGGTTGTTTTCTCGATATCTCCATGTACCAACCATTACACCACAAAACAACCCGCTCAATTTTTTACCAACCATAGGCTATCCCTAATAAATAACTCATCAAGGTTGTCAATCAACCTCTATTCCAAAGAAGAGAATCCTTTGAATATTTCCTTAATTTCATTTATTGAGATTTTCATTTTACCTCACCACATTTCCACTACATATATGCATAAAAATTCAACTAATTATACATTCAATTTGCAAAACCCTCTAACAATAACATATATAGTCAACTAATTATGCCATCACATGTTGAAGGCCTTAAGTGCACCTTATCTTCCTATCCTCTTCTCCTTCATATGTGACATCCTATATCTCATAGTTTTCCCATTATATTTCAACCATCTAGATGGTCCTATAACTTAACTTTTTTCGTTTTGATACCATTAGACATATGATATTTGTAGGTACCTCATTATCTTGAAGAAGCTATAAGTAAGTATAATTTAAAAGATGAGAGTTTGTTTTCAACAACGAGACATAAAATACATTTCACTCTTGCAACCAAGGAGGCAATTCCAAATCTATAACTTCCCTCTCCAATCCTTACAATATTTCAAAAATCCCATAGTAATGGGAAATTAGCTTTGGTTGTTCACTACTCTCAAGAAATTTGTTTTTTGTTTGGACCTTAAAAAACATTCTCACCAACTCTATATTTATTTTCTGTCATTTATATATATATTTTTTGTTGGGGCAGTGGCATTCTTGATATCACATTAAAATACCTTTTTTCTACATGCCAAACATAATCGCACAACATATCTATAAAAATATCCATCTAAAGTTCATACTCATAGTAAATAAGTCTATTGATTCTCATTAACTACCAATTTAAATAGATTACATAGTAGTCTACACTCAATTTTACCTTATCACTTGGCTTACAACCTTCTTATAAAAACTCTATGAGTCTCAAATGCTCATAGCAATAAGAAAAATAGATTAGGCATTCAAGCACTAATTAGTAAATGTAAAATGAATAAATCATTGATAAAAATAATAATAATAAAGACTTATATGAAAATTCATATAAATCAATGCAAAGGAAATATCAAAACACCCCTCCACATTTGAACTAGTGCGTTTGGATAGTTTACAATCATGAAGGATTCTTTAGTCTATTAGCTCTGTAACTCAATACTGCACTAGCACACAAGAACCAAAGACACAATTCTTTCAACTTGCAATATCAAATGTCGTTAATAATCTTCTAATCACTAATTGCAATCCTATAGCACATATGAATTAAATCCGTACAAACAACCATGGTTTATCCCTAATTAGCTACTCATAAACCATTAAGGCTATAAAATATTGATCCACCAAGGACCAAGAACCAACCACATTACTACAAAAATGGCTTGGCATATTTGATACCAATTAAAATTTGCATGTACGCAACATGACAAATAATGTATGAAACTAACAGTGGAATACAAACCCATGAATGTCATAAATCAAGCAAACCAAAAAAAACAAACAACATTATTATAAACCATTTACACAAAAAAAAACATAATAACCATAACAAGAGACTTATCTATTTATAAAATAACCAATTGGTTCCATATTAAGGATGTTCATCCCACCCACAGGCTTGTTGTTCATTTTCTTTGAAAAATAGACCAACCTCGAATTGAGGCTATGTGTCCACAAGCATATTTTTCCCTCTTGGTTGTACACTCTCCACATTTGGCAACATAAAACCTAGGTTCTACTCCAACAATAGTTCCATTCCACCATATCTCTTCCCCACAACCTACACAACCCAAGGAATGTACCCCCTTCTCTACAAGCAGTCCCTTGGGTTGTACAATTCATTTATCAGTGTTTTTAGTGCACTAGGTTGACCTAAAATATCTCAGTTGGGGACTCTAGGAACTCTCAATTGCTTCACGAGTTCTCACAATATCCTTCATAATGATCTTGAGAAATTTACTCAACAAGAAAATGAACAATATGCTTACAACCCATTTTATAGGCACGTGGGACACATTTCCAACATAAACATAGCCAAAAATTGGCTTCCTTCAAGCACAACATGGATGGTGCTCTTCCCAACTCTCGACTCCTATTTTTCTTCCAAAAAAAAAAAGTTTAAAAGATTACCTCTTTTCCCATTAAAAATCCCTTTTCTCCCATGCCTGACCAAAAATGTTGACTCTCACATTCCCCAATGTCGATTGTACTTCAACCCCATGCTCTCAATAACTAAGGGATATGACTTCTTACACCCACCCTCTTACATGAATTCAATGGTTGAGTGTCTAACAAGTCAAGGGGAGGATTATATGGTAATGACACATTAAATTAAGATAATAACATAGGTTTACCCTTGGATCTCCCTTTATCCCCCTCTCATGTCGAATCATAGCCCCCCATAGTTTTCGTCCCTCTCGTATTGCAACCAAAGATTATTATTTTTATTGATTATTTGGATGTACATAATACACAATTCGTCCCCTCTGCATATTAATTAATATGGGCTCTCTACCCAAAACATATCATCTCACAAGACTAAATCACATTTATACAATTACATTATAATTTGTAGGGACTAAAATTGGGGATTTTACATCCCCTCCTCCTTATTTTTGCACTGTCCTCACAACATAACATTGTACGAGTGTATACACATATCATGATATTAGTCTCTCAAACATTTAATTAACATATAAGCTCCCATAACTAATATCACATAGGAATTCCATCCCAAACATAAATACATAGGAACTCTGGGCCAAAAACCATAGATACGTAGGCACTCTAGCCCAAAACCATACATAATAATTTTACAATTTATAATTTTCGAAACAATTCCAACTAGAAATCTCTTGTTCTCCTCATTGTACACATCCCAAGAAATGTACCCCCTTCTCTTCAAGTAGTCCCTCTGGGTGTACCATTATTTTATCAGGTATCTAATGTATAATCGACTAGGAAGTATTAGAGACGTGGCTTTAAGAATCCAACCACTTTTATAATTTGTTGATTCCCACAAAATATCCAAGCAACAAAATCTGATTCCCATCAAACTGCAGAACCTACAAAAGTGTACCCCCTTCTCTACGCCATAGTCCCTCAAGTTGTACCACCTATTTTATTAGGGGTTCCAACACAAGGTCGAACAAAAAGTCTCAAATTTGTGCCTCTCGGAACTCCAACTTGGTTAATGGATTCTTCAAACTTTTATAACATTTGCAAAAGTGTTTCTCGCATTGCATATTCAACTCCACTTTATTTCTTCCAAACTGCAACAAGTCCACTGGAATTTTATCTTATCTTCTCTTCTCTTCTAGAGATCTTCTTTATTTTATTTGTATCTGGTATTTCATTCCTTTTTCCTTTGTAATACACCATCTCTTGGTGTACTTCATTTTTAAACCACCCCTATAATAGCAACCAAGAAACATACATGTTACATTTATTTTCAAATAGAAATTATATCACTTACAGGATTTCCCAACTCCACAATGTAATTTTTTTTTCAAAATTCAGTTTACAATCATAATTCAATGCTTATCTGTATGGTTGTCTTGTGCTAAGTGATCCAAAAATGTTCCACAGACAATAATTCATCTCATTGTTCTTTCATGACATACCCTCGTGATTTTAGACACCATTCCATATGCATTAATCAAGTTTCCTCTTCCTTTCCATCCTCAACCTCTAGGCTCAGGAATCCCCTTTGTTGTTGCACAGTCCCTCATGTGATCCATCATTTTTGAAGATGATCTTGCACAAGGAGAGTGCCAAATCATTACTATAATTATACTAACAAACCATAACCTATGGAAATAATAGGGTTCCCATGTCCTAATAGTAGCCTTCTTCCGACCCTTCTAGCTTCAATAGCCATCATCTTAGTTTGGCCTATAATCTATCTTTGACTACATGATAGGAACTGTAGATCCCAAAAAGACATCGTTTAAGGCCGCAAAACGACCCAAGAAGTTTAGGATCGAAAAAATTATATAAAAACTACCAAGATGGAGAACTATAATTTTGAGTCAGTGGAATAGGTAGGTGGACACCAATGTCCATCGGGATCATTCCTCCCCCATTAGGAATAAATGGTCTCCATTGTGTCAATTTTCTCCACCATGTGGGGAAACTTGTGCTAAATTTGACTCCTGGTGAGCTACTTGCCTTGATGAAGAAATTTCCCTACTTTGACAACCTGATAGAGTTGGATGGTAAGTTGGAGGGTGTTCTTTTTATTGGTGTCCATTATTTGATCAAGTGTTGCATGTTCGATGCATTCAGGAATGAGTTTTGTATGGGCCAACTGCTTGATCACATATGAAGTGTCTAGGAGAGGTGGAAAATATGGTCGGAGAAGTTCCACATTAAATATCAGGTGCAAGCAAAGGAAAGAAGGAATCCTTGATTCAAAATAATTCTCACCCAAAAAATTGGTGATGGTGTAAGGCCCGTATAAAATCAGCGCAGGTTCCGATGGGGTCATGTGAGGTTCTCTTTTGTAAAATGAAACCAAACTGTATCTTCCACCTAAAATTTGTGTGGTATTCGATATTGATCATGGCACTAGTTGTACTTGGCATTGGATTTCTGCACAATATCATGAACTTATTTTGGATGTGTTGGATGCACTCAACAAATTTTGTTTCTTGATCTTCTTCAGTAAGAGCATCAGAGGAATCTTCCTATGCGACTATAATGGGTAGAGCTATGTCAATGGGGACCAATGCTTGGAACCCCAAGAACACCTGAAACAAGTTGTGGCCAATATAGATGTGGAGGGATTTGTCCTAGCTGTGTTGAGCATAAGGAAGGATTTCATCCCATGTGCATGGATGTTTAGAATTATACATGTGCAGGATATGAAAAATCATCCTATTGACTACATATATTTTTCCATTAGTCTATGGGTTGAAGGCAGTTGATTTGGTAAACTTGGTGTCAATCATCGACCATAGGTTTGACCAAAAAGTGCTCAGGAACCTACTGTCCCAACATGATATAATAGTTTGTGGGAGCCCAAATTTAACCAAAACATGTGTAAATAAGAGATTGATGGTGGCCTTAGCTGTGATGCTCTTCTTGCAGGATGCAAAAACTGTTATCTTAGAGAATTGATAAATGATCAAGAAGACACAATCATTCCCATTCTTGGTTGAAAGGGGACTATACATGTAATCTATGGTGATGGACTCTAAAGGCCTATCTAGAGCAGGTTGATGGGTGTATAGTCTCTGTTTCTTGATTTCGGGCTTTGAGATGACATAGGCAGTGAAGGATGTGTTGTACTTGTGAACATCTTGTTGAAGCTTCAATCAATAAAAATTATTTTGCAATATTTCCCTTGTCTTTTCAACACCAAAATGTCCCACTTCCTTACCATAATGAGCTTCCCATATCAACTTTTCATGCTCTCTTGACGGAACACATATATGGCTTAGATGGAATAACAATATGTCCTGGTTATGAAAGTTTGGAACTATTTTTCATTCACTTAATGTCTAATAGGAAGTAGCAAGGTTTGAGTCCATATTGTATAATTTTGAGCATTTGTATGTCTCATGTCCTACATTTACCTCTCTCTCTACCCCCTGTCTATCTTCCTCTCTCTCCCTTTCTCATACTCACATACAATCTATATTTCCCATCTATTCCTTGCTCTGTCTCCCTCCCACACTCTCTCACACACACTTTCTATCCCCCCTCTATGTCTTCCTCTCTCTTCCTCCCACACTCTAACACACACTCTCTACCTCCCATATTTGTCTTCCTCTCTCTTCATCCCACTCTCTCTCTCTCTCTCTCTCTCTCACACACACACACTTTCTATCCCCCCTCCATGTCTTCCACTCTCTCCCTCCCACACCCTAACACACTCACTCTCTACTTCCCCTCTTTGTCTTTCTCTCTCTCCATCTCTCTTTCACACACACACTAGAAATTTTGGTACATTACAAGTTCACACACACACTAGAAATTTTGTTACATTACAAGGAAATGGTAAGGAAAGATATGGTCTTGAACTAGATATGAAAGGTGTGTGTCTAGGGACCTATACCTTGCTTTGACATGCCTCCCACTCTCACACCCACTCCCTACCTCTCTCTTCCTCCTCCATCTATTTTTTCTCTCTCCTCCTCCCTCCAAAGACCTTTGTTCTCTCTCCCCCCCACCTCCTTCTCTATATTTATGTCTCTCTCTCCCTCCCCCTTCTTCCCCTTTTTTCCCATCCTCCCCTAAGACTCCCCCCTCTCTTCCAGACCCTCTCTCTCTCCTCTCTCCTTGTTTTTTTTTTTTTTTTTTTTTTTTCTCCCCTCTTCCTCCCCCCATTCCCAATTCTATAATTCCCATTTCTCTCTATATCAATTTCCCTAAGATCTCTTCACTCTTTGTTGGATCTTTCCCTCCCCTCCTTTATCTCTCTTCCCCCTCTCTCACTTTTTCATTGACTTTTATCTCTCTCTCTACTCCATCCCCTCCCTCTCTCTCTTTCTCTCTACTCTCCCCTTTTATCTATTTATATCTATCTAACCCCTCTCTCTACACTCGTGATCACCCCCTCTTCTCTACCCCTCCCTCTCTATTCCCATCCCTCTCCCACTCATTCTCCTTGTCTCTCTCTCTCATACATCTTAATTCCTCTCTCCCCTAACACTTTGTATCCCACTTCCTCTCCCACTCTTCTCCCCTTTTCTCTTTTTTTTTTTTTTTTTTTTTTTTTTTTTTTTTTTTTTTTTCCCTCCTCTTTTCCTCTTTTCTCTCTCTCTCCACCCACCTATCTTTCCCACACTCTCCCCACCAGTCTTTCCACCTTTATATATTTACATATTTACCCCCCCTTCCCTCTTTATTTCTCCCTCTCACACTCACACACCTCTCTCTCACCGCCATACCCATATTTCTTATCTCTCTCTCTCTCTCTCTCTCTCTCTCTCTCTCTCTCTCTTTCTAATTTCTTCACCTCTTTCTCTCTTCCTCTCTGCATATTTCTCTTTTCCCCTAGTTATAACTCCCTCTCCCTTTGTCCATCTCACTCTCAACCTTTGTTCTACTCTTATTTTCCATCTCCATATTCCCCTTCTCTCCATCCTCCCTCTCTCTCTATATCCCCTCCCTCTTTTTGTATCTCACTCTTGACCTCTATTTTTCTATACCCCCCTTATCTCTTTACCTCTTTCAAATAACCCTCTCTCTCTCACCCACCATATCACATCTCTTTTTCTCCCCAATTCACCCCCTTTTCTCTCTTTTCCTCTATCTACCCCCCTTCCCTCTCCCCTCCCTCTCTCTCTCTCTCTCTCTCTCTCTCCTCCCTCTTTGTCTCCATCTCCCTCACTCTCATAGACTCTCTTTATCTTCATCTACCCCCCCTTACACTCTCTTTCTTCCTCTCTCTCCGTCCCCCTCTCTATCTTCCCCTTTCCCCCCTCAAACTGCAAAAGCACACATTTCCACTACATATATGCATATAAAGTCAACTAATTATACATTCAATTCACATAACCTTCTAACAATAACATATACAGTCAACTAATTATGCAATCACATGTTGAAGGTCTTCAACAAACTTTATCTTCATATCCTCTCCTCCTTCATATGTGACATCCTATTTCCCATTGTTTTCCCAATATATTTCAACCATCTAGATGGTCCTATAACTTAACTGTTTTCCTTTCATACCATTAGATATATGATATTTGTAGGTATCTCATTATCTTGAAGAAGCTATAAGTAAGTATAATTTAAAATATGAGAGTTGTGATATGCATATTTCAAAAATCTCAGAGTATTTGGAAATCATCTTTTTTTGTTCACTAATCTCAAGAAATGTGTTTTGTGTTTGGACCTTAAAAAACATTGTCACCAACTTTAAATTTATTTTCTGTCATTTTTGTATTTTTTTGTTGGGGCAGTGGCATTCCCGATATCACATTACAAGTCCCTTTTTCTACATGATGATCTGCAATGGGAGGATACCCAAACATAATCACACAACATATCTATAAAAATATCCATCTAAAGTTCATGCTCATAGTAAATAAGTCTATTGATTCTCGTTAACTACCAATTTAAATAGATTACATAGTAGTCTGCACTCAATTTTACCTTATCACTTTGTTTACAATCTTCTTATAAAAACTATATGAGTCTCAAATGCTTATAGCAATAAGAAAAATAGATTAGACATTCAATCACTAAGTAGTAAATGTAAAATGGATAAATCATCCATAATAATAATAATAATAATAATAATAATAATAATAAAGACTTACATGAAAATTCATATAAATCGATACAAAGGAAATATCAAAACATCCCTCCACATTTGAACTAATGTGTTTGGATAGTTTACAATCACAAAGGAATTTTTAATATATTAGCTCTGTAAATCAATATTGCACTAGCAGACTAGCACCAAAGACACAATTGTTTCAACTTGCAATATGAAATGTCATTAATCAACTTCTAATCACTAACTGCAATCCTATAACACATCTAAATTAAATATGTACCGACAAACATGGTTTATCCCTAATTAATTACTCAATAACCATTACGGATATAACATATTAAGCCTCCAAGGACCAAGATCCAACCACATTACTACAAGAATGACTTAGCATATTTGATACCAATTAAAATTTGCATGTACGCAACGTGCCAAATAACTTATGAAACTAACAATGGAATAAAAACTCATGAATGCCATAAATCAAGAAAACCAAAAAACAAACAACATTATTATAAACCATTTGCACAACAAAATAACATAATAAAAAATATAAGAGACTTATCTATTTATAAAATAATTAATTGGTTTCATATTAAGGATGCTCCTCCCAGCCACAGGCTTGTTGTTCATTTTCTCTCAACGACCACCCTCAAGTTGAGGCTATGAGTCCAGAAGGAGATTTTCCCCTCTTGGTTGTACACTCTCCACATTTAGCAACCCAAAACCCAAGTTCTACTCCAACAACAGTTCCAATCCACCATCTATCTTCCCCACAACCTACAAAACCCAAGGAATGTATCCCCTTCTTTACAAGTTGTCCTTTGGTTGTACCATTGGTTTATCATGGTTTCTAGTGTACTAGGTTGGCCTATAATATCTCAGCTGGGGACTCTAGGAACTCTTAGTTGCTTGACGAGTGCTCACAAGAGCCTTCATAAGGCTCTTGAGCCATTTCCTCAACAAGAAAATTCACAATATGCTTACAACCCATTTTATATGAACGAAGGCCACATTTCCAACATAAACATAGCCAAACAATGGCTTCCTTCAAGCACAACATGGATGGTGTTCTTCCCAACACTTGAATCATCTTTTTCTTCCCAGAAATGACATTTAAAAACTTACCTATTTTCCCATTAAAAATTCATTTTCTCCCATGCATGACCAAGAATGTTGACTCTCACATTCCCCAATGTTGATTGTACTTCAACCCCATGCTCTCAATAACTAAGGGATATGACTTCTTACACCCACCCTCTTACATGAATTCAATGGTTGAGTGTCTAACATGTCAAGGGGAGGATTATATGGTAATGACACATTAACTTAAGATAATAACATATATTTACCCTTAGATCCCCCTTTAGCCTCCTCTCTTCTGGAATCATAGCCCCCCATAGTTTTTTTCCCTCTTGTATTGCAACCAACAATTATTATTTTTATTGATTATTTTGATGTACATAATACACAATTCTCCCCCTGGACATATTAATAAATATGTGCTCTTTGTCCAAAACATATTAGCTCACAATACTAAATCACATTTAAACAATTACACTATAATTTGTAGGGACTAAAATTGGGGATGTTATATCCCCTCCCCCTTATTTTTGCATTGTCCTCACTACATAACATTGTACGAGTGTATACACATATCACGATATTAGACTCTCCATCCTTTAATCAACATATAAGCTCCCAGACCTAATATCACATAGGAATTCCATCACAAACTTAAATACATAGGAACTCTGGCCCAAAAACCATAGATACATAGGCAATTTGGCCTAAAACCATACATAATAATTTTACAATTTATAATTTTCGAAACAATTCTAACTGAAAATCTCTTGTTCCCCTTGGTCTACATAACCCAAGGAATGCACCCCTTCTCTGCAATTAGTCCTTCTAGGTGTACCATTATTTTATCAGGGATCTAATGTACAATTGACTAGGAAGTATCAGAGATGTGGCTTCAAGAATCCCAACTACAACCACTTTTATAATTTTTTGATTCCCACAACAATTCCAAGCAACAGACTCTAATTCCCCTCAACCTGCACAACCTAAGGAAGTGTACCCCCTTCTCTGCACCATAGTCCCCCAGTTTGTAGCACCTATTTTATCAGGGCTTCTAACATAAGGTCGAACAAGAAGTCTCAAAGTTGTGGCTCTAGGAACTCCAACTATGTTAATGTAATATTCAAACTTTTCAAACAGTTGCAAAAGTGTTTCCTGCATTGCATATTCAACTCCACTTTATGTCTTCCAAGCTATGACAATTCCACTAGAATTTTATCTTCTCTTCTCTTCTATATCTCTTCTTTCTTTTAGTTGTATCTGGTATTTCATTCATTTTTCCTTTGTAATACACCAGATCTTGGTGTAATTCATTTTTAAACCACCGCTATAATAGAAACCAAGAAACATACATGTTATATTTATTTTCAAATAGAAATTATATAACTTACATGATTTCCCAACTCCACAATGTAAATTATTTTTCAAAATTAAGTTTGCAATCATAATTCAATGCTTATCTGTATGGTTGTCCTGTGCTAAGTGATCCAAAAATATTCCACGTACAAGAATTCATCTCATTTTTCATTCCTGACATACCCTCATGATTTCAGACACCATTTCATATGCATTAATAAAGTTTCATCTTCCTTTCCATCCTCAACCTCCAGGCTCAGGCATCCCCTTTGCTGCTACACAGTCCCTCCGACGATCCATCATTTTCGAAGATGCTCTTGCACAAGGAGAGTGCCAACTCCTTACTAAAATTATACTAGAATTACATAACCTATGGAAATAATAGGGTTCTCGTGTCCTAATAGTAGCCTTATTCCCGATATTTCTAGCTTCAATAGCCATGATCTCATCTGTATCACACACATACAATGATCATCATGAGATATCATCATAGCAAATTCATTTATTAATTTCCAAATATTTTTACATATAGGAAACCAAGTTTCCCAAGTGTGATATTTCTTCTCAAAATGTTTTCCTCTTGCAGCAAGAGACATTGGTCTTCCTTATGGACTTACATCATTTCTATACCCAAGACCATTTTTCCTGCAATTTTTCTTAACTTTCATTCAAGCAAACAATTGTTGGTAGTCATGCACATATTCATCTCATTGAAACAAGTGAAATCAGTCCATGATATTATTTCAGAATTATATTACTTTAAAATTCAATCACTTCCAATTATTATTCATATTAAATGGAATGAAACAACCATTCCTTGCACATGCATTATATACCATACCAATATTTTCTTAATGCAATCAAACATTATCAACAAATGTTTGTGCCAATACTCATGGACACATCTACATATTGCATCCCTGCATTGACTCTGGAATGCCACATATCCATTTCATGTATTCCACAATGGTGGGTTGGAAGGTCTAGCCAATGCCTCAAGACATCATCCAAACTCTTCCCCACTTCCTTGTTCGATTATTTGGATACCTTCCTCCTCAACCCCTATGCAACACTATGAATATAATTCCTTAGTGATATTTTGTATTAGAAAAGAGGTTGTAGTCCAACATCACATACATAAAGGAAAACCATTAAGAACTTGTAAGATGCAATATCCATTTTATATCCAACCTCAACAAGGCCTCACACATGTCTGATCTGGATTATTTTGAGAACGACATGAAGGAATAAATATAATAGATATATAACAAGGAAATACATAGAGATATTTCAAGGAACACATTAATACAATAAATCTTAGATTATATTAATGATTGTCTGATAATACAAAGACTGTAAAATGAAAAAGCACACAAGCTAGCTAGAATGGTTGTAGCTTATCTCTGAGAAGAGATGTGTTATTTTCTCTCATTCATAAGAAGTTGATTACAATGAGGCTCCAAAGGCCTTTTTAACATAAATACGAAATGAGAAAACCCTAAACATCCAAAACCCTAAGTCGGGGATATGAAAAACCAAAAGCTTTGTGGGCCTCAATGGGGGTAGTTGATATGTAAACTTCCCAAGGACGTAAAATTTTCATACGAACTACATTTTTGGCAATTGATACCTCATCGGAAAGGTCTAGCCAAGGAAAAACATTTAGTTTTTCCTATAATATATCTCCTACTACAATCTAGGGACTGTAGATCCAAAATATACGTCATTCTGGGCCTCAAAATGACCCAATAAGTTTAGGAGATGAAAAGCTATAGAAAAACTGCCAAGATGGAAAAATATAATTTTGAGCCAGTGGAATAGGTAGGTGGCCATAAATTTCCATAGGGATCATTACTTCCCCATTACTAATCAATGGTATCCATTGTGTCAAGTTTCTCCATCAGATGAGGTAACTTCTGTTGAATTTGACTCYTGGTGAACCACTTTCCTTGATGAAAAAACTACCCTGCTTTGACGACCTGATAAAGTTGGATGTTAAGTTGGAGGGTATCCTTTGTCTTGATTTCCATGATATGATCTAGTGTTGCATGTTCGATTCATTCAGGATTGATTGTCTTATGGGCCAACTAATTGACTACGTCTGAAGTGTCTAGGAGAGGTGGAAAATATGGTCAGAGATGTTCCACATTAAAAATCGAGTGCAAGAAAAGGAAAGGAGGAATACTTGATTCAAAATAATTATCACCCACAAACTTGGTGATGGTGTAAGGCATGTATCAAAACAACGCAACTTCTGATAGGGTCCTATGAGGTTTTTTTTCTACAAATGCAACCTCACCTTATCTACCACCTAAAATTTGTGTGGTATTCGATGTTGATCATGGAAATACTTGTGCTTGGCATTGGCGTTATGCAGAATATCATGAAATTATTTTGGATGTGTTGGATGCACTCAATAAATTTGGTTTCTAGATCATCCTCAGTCTAAGCATGAGAGGAATCTACATGTGTGACTACAATGGGTAGAGCTATGTCAATGGGGACCAATGGTCGGAACCCCAAGCACACCTGAAAAGGGTTTTGGCCAATAGATATGTGGAGGGATCTATCATAGTTGTGTTGAACATAAGGAAGGATTTCAGTCCATGTGCATGGATGTTTGTAATTATACATGCGCAGGATATGGACAATCATCATATTGGCTACCTATCTTTGTCAATCAATCTATGGGTAGAAGGCAATTGATTTGGTCAACTTAGTGTCCATAATCAACCATAGGTTTGACCAAAAATTTCTTAGGGACCTACTATCCCAATCAAAGATAATAGTTCATGGGAGCCCAAAGTGAATCAAAACATGTGTAAAGAATAGCTTGGTGGTGGACTCAGCTGTGATGCTCTTCTTGCAGGATGCAAAAACTGTTATCTTAGAGAATTGATAAACGATCATGAAGACACAATCATTCCCATTTTTGGTTGACGGGGGACCAGACATGTAGTCCATGGAGATCGACTCCCAAGGCCTATATAGAGAAAGAAGAGGGGTGTATAGTCCTTGTTTCTTGATGTCGAGCTTGGAAACAACATAGGAAGTGAAGGATATGATGTACGTGTGAACATCTTGTCAAAGCTTCAACCAATAAAAATTATTTTGCAGTACTTCCCTTGTGTTTTCTACACTAAAATATCCCACTTCACGACCATAATGAGATTCCCATATCAACTTTGCATGCTCTCTTGAAGTAACACAAAGATGGCTCAGATGGAATAACAATATATATTGGAGATTTTTCATGCACTTAATGTATAATAGGCATTAGCAAAGTTAGAGTCATTATTGTATAATTGTGGGAATTTTCATGTCTCATGTCTTACATTTACCTCACTCCCTACCCCCATCTCTATCTTCCTCTCTCTCCTTCCCACAGTCTCTCTCACACAGTTTTTATCCACACTCTATGTCTTCCTCTCTCTACCTCCGACAGTCTAACACACACTCTCTACC
>SNQJ01S0017786.1:43878-58881 GCA_010110895.2 Picea sitchensis | reverse complement strand
CACACTCTCTTTGTCTTCCTCTCTCCCCCTCACACACTCTCTTTCTTCCTCTCTCTCCACAAACCCCTGTACACCACAATGAAATAAATGTCTTCGACATAGACATAAAAGGAAATACCTAGAACTATACCTAGAGCATAGACCATGACCTAGACCAATACAGTGACCATGACATAGTCCATGACATAAACATAGAATTAGACCTAGAACATGACCTAGACCATGGCATAGACCTATAGATAGACCTAGACCATTACCTAGATCTATACGATGAACATGAACATGAACATGACCGTGACCTATACCATGACCTATATCTTGACCTAGACTATGATTTAGATCCCCCTAGCTCCATCTAATGCTAGGAATAATCTATACTCGACTGTTAACCCCCTCCACACTTGGTCCCTAAGTGAAATATGCATATGCCTCTTATTAAAGGCCATAATGCATCTCGATGTGTCTTGTCACAATCTATTTTTATAAAGATCAAAAGAAAGAATTGTTTTCTACAGAAAACCTCTCATATCATGAAATGCAATATCAAAACCCCTAGAAAGTATTCTCATGGATGAGCTATCCTCAACAGAGGTGTCTCGATAGAATTTTGTGCCTTCACTAGAAGGATTCTTTGTTTTGACATGAAGTTAATTGGAGAAATTAAGTTACTAGTATATGATTTCTCACATGAGAACACTAGGCCTTCTTCCTACCAAAAAGATGTACTAAAATTGAGAAGGGGATCTAGGGATGGAGAACCTCATATTAAATAGGTTGTTGGCATTACACAGACATAATTATATGATATATTTGGGACAATATATAGTGCATTTAACTTGAGCCAAAAATATTTTCATAAATGCAAGGCTTGGTATGTTCGAATAAACACAATTCATTACACATGTTCTTGTAGATATCAGATTGAGTATGGTTATTATTATCACACACAGACACAAAAAAAAGAACATTTTTGTGTATTGTAAAACACCATTTTGTAGGGAGGCTCAGTTATATTTCTATCATCGTCATCTAGAGAATTTATTCACAACATCTTGTCTACAAGAGAAGAGGGTCATACATTTTAACAAAAAAAAATCTTATATGGTACATGCCCCATGTGTGGTGGAATGACATTACTAAGAAAGTGCATCCATATAAGCAATGAATATGAATTGCGGAGGAAGGAGGTTTGCTTGCAAAACTTTAAATATGTTGCATATCATATTGATGGACAACATGAAAGGAAAAACATACAGTTGGTGACTTCCTAGGTATGGGTATGTCACTTCATGAAGGAATTCATTGAAAAGACAGAGAAATATGTTTAACATGTCCGTGTGGATGGATGGAAGGATGAGCATTTTATAATATGTAGAGATATATATTAGAATATTATCACTCAAAGTAGGTCAGCATAATGGTACACACTGTCAATGTTTCATGGAAACCTGTACAGGAGACCTAGTTATAGCATGTACAAACAAAGCTTATCAAGAAAAGGATGAGAGATTCAATATGTAAGAATGAGAAGATATATTCACATTACTCCAATGATCTAATCAATATGATCCAATGAATGAGTGATATAAAATCATATAGGAAAGAACATTCCATAATTAAGAAAAGAGAACAAGCAACAATATTTTCTTAGGAATGCATGCATAATAGTGATGGTCTAAAATACACAGTGTAAAATATAATTAGCTCCAGTTAAAAACCACTGAACTAGTGAGTCGAAAGTAGAAATATCTCCAACACCCTCCTAAACATCACTATGGAGTAATAAAAAATGAGTCCTAACAACCAGGCCATATTAGGTACTCATATAAAATGCAACTAATGAACACTGGATAATAAAAAAAATAAGGAAAGAGGGAAAACCATGTCGGAACAAAACCCCCCTCAAAATATAATGCATCAAAAGAAGAAAAGGAAGCTGTTAGGAAACTGTGTTCTTCACTCCAAGATGATCCCACAAATTGTGAAACTTCATCCCAGTGAAGTTCTTGGTGAAGATATTAGCAGTTTGTTCATAGGAAGGACAAAATTGCAAATCAATGATCCTTTCATGTACTAGATCTCTGATGAAATGAATGTGGAACTCAATGTGTTTGGTTCATTGTTGTTGTAATAGATCTATACAAAATATCAATGTACTTTGATTGTCGCACCATATGATAGTCGGACAGTGAAATTGGATACCAAGATCGATAAGTAAGTGAAGAATCCAAAGTGCCCAAATGACACAATCGACTACTCCTGTGTACTCGGCCTCTGTGAAAGATAAAGAAATGGTTGATTTCTTCTTACTTAGCTAACAAATAGGGCCTAACCCCAAACTAAGTGTGTGCCCAGAAGTTGACTTTCGATCTGTTCCATCACCAACTCAATATGAATCTATTGAGCCTATGAGATCCAATTCACAACCAATTGCATAGTGAATCCTATAACTCATGGTGCCCTGAACATATATGAGGATGTTCTTGGCAGCCTTCCAGTGAAGATCATGGGGCTCCTGCATGTATATGGAAATTGATCCTACTTCATATGAGATATCTGGATGGGTGTGGGTGAGATACATAAGACTCCCCACCAACTATTGTTATAAATTGTTGTCCATTAATGGTGTATCCCCGCCATACTCAAATCTGATCCATGATAAGAAGGGTGTAGGTGCATACTTATAGTCTGTCACATGGAATATATCTAGAAGTTCTTAGCCTTAGAAATTTTGATGCAAGAATCATCCTATCTAATATCAAGACCAAGAAATAATTTAAATGGACCCATGCCAGTCATAGAGAACCTATCATGCAAAATATCTTTGACCACAACAATGGTTGAAGCAGAGCGACCGGTGATCAAAATATCATCAACATATAGTACTAAAATCATCAAAGAGTCAGTAGTCCTCAACATGTAAACATTGAAATCAGATTTACATCTAGCAATATCATATGAAAGCAGACAAAAATCCATCTTTTCATACCATGCTCTAGGTGTCTGCCTGAGGCCATAGAGTGACTTCTTCAATTTTCATACTAAAGATGAGTTTTGAATGAACCCTGATGGATGATCCATGTAGATATCCTTTGAAATATCACTATGAATAAAATCATTCTTCACATCCATCTAGTGAACTTCCCATCATTTGGTTGTTGTAATGGCTAGAACCAAGTGAATGGAGTCCATCTTTGCTACATGAGAAAAGGTATCATCATAATCTATCCCATGAATCTGCTGAAATCCTTTTGCAACTAATCTTTCCTTAAACCTTCTCACTTCACCATCTATTACTCTCTTAGTCCAATAGACCCATTTTCATCTGACAAGTTTCCTCCCTAGTGTAAGTGGAACCAAATCCCAAGTATGATTTTCTAGGAGTGAGTCATACTCCTTTTGCATGGATGCTTCCTATAATGGATTTCCCACAGCCTTACTGTATATATGCGGATCAAAATATTGAACCATATAGAAATGCATGGGAATCACTTGTTAAGAAGATGAAAGTACATGAGAACTTAGGATCCTCGTGCTAAGATCAAGTCCTCCTTGAATCCAAATGATCCCCTGCAAAGTCACCTGCTGCATGAAGTGTGGACTGTTACCACTTGGGAATTTTCTAAAGATCTAATGATTACTCCTCATCTAGTTGTACTACCTTCTCAACTCCATGTACAAAATCCTCTAAATCTGAGTCTACATATGTATCATTTGAATGCATGGAATCATCATCATTGATTTCTGGAACTGATGGAAGCACAAGAGTTTATGCATGTTTCACTAGTGGTGCATGCAAATGAATCTCCTCAAACTGAACATTGTTCTCAATGATAAGTCGATCTGTAGAGGGATCAATCATCCTGTAACCCTTTACATTTTTTGGATATCCCACAAAGATGCAATTTTTTCTATCTAGATCTAATTCTTTCCTCTTTTCAGAAGTAATATGGGCCCATGTGTGAGATCTAAAGATGTGGAAGTGTGAGACATATGGTTTTTCACCTGTCGAAGCCTGAAAAGTTGTCATGTCCTCAACAAATATATGAGGAGATCTGTTTTTTTTCTAAGAAAAATAGTTAAGTTCCTCAACCCAAATCTTAGAAGCAAGATACCTCGCATGACACATGAAATTTGTCACCTCCTTGAGATATTTGTTCTTCCTTTCAACAACTTCATTTTATTGTGGAGTGTATGGAACTGTATGATGCAACTGGATACCATCCTCACAACAAAGATTCTGAAAATATTTGTTGATATACAACCCTCCATTATCTATATGGAGGATCTTTATCTTCTTCCCAATATGTGTCTCCACTACGGATTTGAAGTCTTTCAGATGCTCAAAAACTTCATAATTTTTCCTAAGAAAATAAACCCAAGTATAGCATGAGTAATCATCAATAAATGTAAGGAAATACCTTGATTTGCTAATGGACAGATGTGGAAATGGACATATGATATCACTATGAACAAGATACCAAGAAGAGGAGGCTCTCCTTTCCTTCCCCTTTTCAAAATTCTCTTCAGGATGCTTCCCAAGAATGCATCCTTCAAAAACCCCTTCAGAAAAGTGAATGTCTAGATAGATTTTGACCAATCCCTATTGGAAATTCATTGCATGTACTTAAAGTTTAAATGACCAATTATTTCATGCCATACTATACTAATATCATCATCATGTGTAAGTAGTAAAAATGAGTCATGGTCAACAAACTTAGTAAATTTATACAACCATGATTTATGATCTACCTCACCAATTGCAATAATATAATTTTCATCCATGTTAAGTACACAAATTGAATTTGATGTAAATTATTTTTTTTTACCTGTTTGAGTGATCTAATAAAATGAGAGAATATTTTTGGAAATCTTTGGAACATGTAAAAAATTCTCAAAACATCCATTATGGAGTTGCACTCTTCCTTTTCCTTCTACTGCTACTGGAGTATCATCCCCCATGAGAATAGGGGCTCTTGAGCATGAACTCAAAGAAGTAAAAACTTTCTCTTTGTCTGTCATATGATGTGATGCACCAGAATCTATAATCCATGAATCATATGAGGAATTAATTGCAACAAGAGCATGATGATTACCTTTCTGTTGACGAGCGAAATTGACCGTTCGTCAACTGAGAGAGTGGAACCGGTCCAAGGTTGTCTAATAACCCAAGCCGTTTGGAATGAACCACCCTGACGGGTTTAGCGGCTCCGTTAGCCGATCTAAGGTCCTAGGAAAACCAAAGAGAAAACTAATCTAAACTAACTAATCTAACTAAAACTAAACTAACTAAAACTAAATAAAACAAACTAAATAAAACTAAATAAACTAACTAACTAACTAACAATAAATAAAACAAACTAATCTAACTAATCTATATTAAAACTAACTATTAAACAAACTAACTAATCTACTATCTATATATACAAACTACTAACTAATACTATACTAACTACTACCTGAAATATAACTTCTTCACAAAATATACAATATCTACAAAATACAGATTTAAATAAATCCTGGAAAACTCATTTTCTTTCTGCCCTAAGACAGAGAAAGATATTTTTGTTGATTTTATGGTTTTATGAACATAAATAAAATAGAAAACTAACTAAAGTAAATCACTAATCTAAAATACAAATATGTCTAAACAAATTAACGTAAACAATCGCAAACTAACCGGGATAAATGCTCCAGATTTTCCCTGTGTATGATGACTGTGCTAGCAGGTCGGAGGAAGGAAACTCGCATCGAATAATCCAGAAGCTTCTCATAAACGATGGCTGCAATGCTCTTTAAGTTTGTTTACAGGACAAACAAGACATAAAAATCATAACAATTATATGATTTATAAATCTCTACAATTAGGTAAACCTGTTATGCAAAGACTTATACAGAATAATCCAATTGATGAAGAAGAGAAATCTGTCATTCATAAACTGAATCAAGTAATTGCTATGTTTTTAAATATTGGAAGAAATCAGATATGGATCATATTAATTAAATCATATCATTTGCACAAGACTAATATAGCTAAAGTGGCCATTAATCAAATGCAAATTGATAACATAAACATGAAACAATAGATTGATATTATGAAAGCTAAAGTTGTAGCAAAACATCAATTTCTGTCTCAGTCTCTATTAGATATCCATAATCCTGGTTCTCCCACAAGTAAGGATGGTGTTATTACAAAAGTAATAAGTATTTATAATTTTTTCCACAGGGTAAAACCTCCCTGTGGAAGTTATCAAACTGTTTACATAATCTGGGAAGATATTGCCAAGATGTCTAAACTAGGAAATTAAAATGAAACTATAACATCCAAATATCCTCTAAACTGTCCATCAAATCCCATGCAATTCAAATTCACCTGAAAGGGATCCAAAATAAACAAGTTAGAAGACTCTTTTATTAATAACATGATAAAAATTAAATTCTATAGACTAGCTACAGAATCATGCGATTATGTAGCTAGTCTAAATAAGATACAGAATCAGCATTGAGATTAATTCAAATATTTTTAAAGAATTAAATTTAATCATCACCCAAGAAATATCTAAAAGCGAATCATTCAGTTTGAAATAATTGATCCTATAGGATCCACATCATTCAATCAAATACAAAGATAGAAATACTCTGTTTTGATCATTATCATGAGTCGGGTAAATGAAATCATGTGAAACATCACTGTAATCGTTCCTCAACAAATTGAATCCATCAGTTATGAAATCATTTTAATATTCAATTGAAAACGAAACAAATGGCAAACACTTCGTTACAATTTTTTTATCAACGGGGGAAATAATCGAATCAAACATGATTATTCTCAAATCACGATAACTGTATAGCAGGAGATTTAGGCTGTGAACGAAGTCAAACCATAATTGACATATGACCAAAATCGTAACAGGATCAATCAAACAGAGTTTGTTATAGATTTCAATCGTTTAATTTTGATGACAATTGTTTCAATAAAATGAGTCATAACAGGGTTTGACCAATTCATTTCACAAATCTAAAATACAAAGCATGCATTATAATCTGAATTCGACTCATAAGACACACTTTCCAAATTAGAATAAGATTGAATCGATTGGCTAAGGTTTTCACATAGTTGTTATGATTCAGATTCATTTCCCGATTCGGGCGCGAATGTTATTTGAGCGTATTGTTTTCATCAAAGAAATAGAGTCATTATCTTTATCCTGGAAACAATCAAATATAGAACATCAAATGACACAGCATTGTAAAAAGTATCCTCCCGAAGACATTTACCAATCATAGCATACCAATGATAACGAAATCAAATCCGAGCAAGATCATTTTCTAAATTAAGCATAAAAAAATTCTATTGGGAGTGGGTGCAGAACGAATTGAATAAAAAACACACCATTTTCGTTATTTCACTCAGACAAACTTAGAAAATGAAATCCATACGAATAACCATAAAAAATCTATGAGCAAATCATATATCAAATCAAAACTCTTTCTATTTTAATCAAAATGAAGCCATGTACAGGATGATCACCGAATGACAAAGGCATTTGGATGAATGATCAAACTATTTAAAAACTGAATACCAATCATTACAGCAACCTAGATTATTTACAAAACAAAAATATGTCAGAACCATACCTGTGTAGCGATGAGGCTGCTCGATTATGCTAGCTTGGAATTTACAACAGGCGTGGCTGATTCCATGTTTTTGAACAGGATGGAGCCGGTTGTCTTTTGCTTTTTATCTGTCGCTTGGAGCTTGGCCTTTTGACTGGTTAGCAGTGCAATCTGGCCTTCCAAAGATTGAATCTTTGATTGGAGTATCAGAACATCGATATAATATCGTTCTAACAATGAATTGCATTGGTCACAGGGTGACTGTGTGGGTTTAGACAGAGCAGGCGAAGGTTTGGGAAAATGATCGAGGGTTTCATGAGGCAACCTAATACCCGGGTAGTTAGGATCGTCCTTTAGGCAAGGGGGTAGGTTTGACACAAAATCATAAGGGGATATGCACATAAACCTTGCAAGTAGGGATACTCACTGGCCAGAAAATGCTCAATATTAGAATCTGAGTCTTCACTTAGGATGATAGGGTTAGACTCGACAGAGGGTTTTGGTTTATTTCTGGCCATTCTCGAAATGAGCCAGGCATTCCTTTTCCCTTTGACATTGGCAATCAGGTTTTCCTTGGGATTTTTGCTCATAGGATTCTTAACGGCCTCTACATTCTTAGTTACAATGTCGGGCAAGTCAACAGGACGGTTGGCCGAGGGTTTAGGCAGCAGGAGGTGTAAGGGTATATGCGGTTCATCCTTAGTCTCAGTTACCACATGTATATCAACATGTATAGGGTCGATGTCCTCAAATCCATTACGGGCGATGAAAGCCTTCCAAGTATCACTAAGCAAATTTAAATGATAAACAACGATGAGCTTAATAAGCCCATGGTGAAACAGGCTGTTGTCAGCCTTCTGCCTCTTATCATTTTTGGACATTTTATACAGGATCTGATGAAAGTAGAACGGCGTGTTTAGAGGAAACCCTATAAAAATCATAAGGAGACGTAGGTGGTAGAGAAACACAAGCCCGTATCGACCTTCACAAGTCACGAACTGCTTAAGTATCATTAACAAGTCATGCCATTGTTGTTTGAGCATAGTTATGGGCATACCTCTGTCACAAGAGGTGACTTTGCACGATTGAAACAACAATGTCCATGGCACTTCCTCGACCTTGCAATTCTTAAACCAACGTTGTCCCGAGGTAGGTAACCCCATGGCTGAGCTGATAAAGTATTCATCGATCTCTAACTGTATATTGCCGGCCTTTGCTTGACATCCATCAAAGTTCATGGAAAACTGTCATGCTACACAAAGGTTAAAACCCTCAAAACGTTTCACGAAGGTAAGCCATCCACTGTCTGCCAAATCTTGGCGGGCATTGTCAAACATTAACAGGGCTTGACTGCCATTGGGTGCAACTCACACGACTGGTGCCATGGAGCCGAACACATGGTAAGGGAAGGGTTTGAATCACCAACACACACAGGAGCAGAGCTACCCGAACCAATAGCAATGAACGAGCAAACGGGGTAAGCATTAATGCGAGCATGCGAAGGTGGTGGAGTCTGCCATGCAAAATATTGATTATCCAAGTACAACCACCAATTTTCATAGTTGTTCACTCCATAATAATAGTTCAACCATTAAGTCATGTGTACAACCAATAAAATCAAAGGTGTATACCAATGCGCGCAAGTGTTATACCATAGTGTTTAAACATCCGACCAAAATCAACTATGCGCCAATGTATTAAATCAAAAGTTCAACCAATGTGCCAAACAGTGTTCATATAGTCGACAAGCCAAAATTTATGAAAAGATTAACATAAGGATCATATCATCTATATATAAACTTAATCATAACCCCTGTGCATTTTCATAGAATCAATGATCAGGCAAGCCAAATGAAGTACAAATCCAAAGGCTAAATGCCTTTAATAAAACCAAGTTATACAATCAATTGATGTATGAGAACCGATCAAAGGATATTGCCAGTCGTGTAATGATCGATAAAAGGTAAGTGTAATAGGCATAATGACAAAAGAAACATCCATAGTTCAGATAATGATCGAAAAACATCTTCGAAAGGAGAATTTTTCACGCTTACAGTCGTGAAAACTTAACGAAGACAAATGTGTAAATGTCGCAAGAAATGAAAATGTCATCTATTTAAAAAATGCGACTAAAAACTTGAAGTTTACAAGACATAGGTGTAGGCAGCTTATAGGATGATAAAAAAAGTGAATTGGCTGCCAACAATAGCGACACACTGGAAGAAGCAGTTATCTCTGCAAAAGGTACCAATTTAGATTAGGACAACAAAGATAATTTCAACTCAAAAACAACAACCAAAAAATCGTACAAACATCATCATTAACCATCTTTTCCAGCATTGTTTCAAAAGATGAAAACTAATAACAATCTTAAGATTAGCAAGTCACGATATTAGAGATAAAATCTCTAATACTGTTGGCATAGCCACTGCTGCCAGCAGGCGTCCATAGCCTCGACAGGGTTGCCATTTAACCCACTCTGACATCTGTGTCCTGTCAAGAAGTTCTAGATCTGAATAAAGGACATTAAAGAGGTTTCTTATTTTTTTGCAGATTTTCATATACCTGACATTGCTTTGTTGTCAGTGGGCCTGTTCAGTACCCCGACGAAGTTGTCTTGGCGCCATGCATGCATTTACCCGCTGCCAACAGACTTGTTCAGTATCCCGATGGGTTTACAAGCACTTCCCACAACTCTTATTAATATTTTTTTTATTTTCTTTTATAGATATATAGCTGAGTGGGGTGACACTGAAAATATTGATATTTTAACATATTTTTTAGACCTCATCAGAATTTTTTAGCACTGTCCTTTATATAGCTCCAGAGATGTTTTATTTATAAAAACACTTCCTATGATAGGGAGACATCTTTTGAGTCATTCCTTTACGGAAAAGGGACAGTGTAAAAATATAATGGATGATCATGACAAGCTTTGCTCAGAGATTGAAATCAGTAAACTTCTTTCAAACCACAAATTTTTCCAACACAGATAACAATTTCAGCAATATATCATTGATGTTTGTACAAATTTTCCAGAAGTTATTTCAGCAAAGAAATTTTCTATCATCTTTGTCTAAATAGCTCAGTGTACATGTATGTATATGTCAAAAAACACAAACTGATAAATTCAAATCAAAATAAAAAACAGAAAGAAAACGAAAGTGCAAACAAAAGAAAAAATATATACATAATATACAAGGGTAGTTATCAAGCAAGGTATCTTTTCAAGGCTTGGCCATTGACGGGGTAGGTGGCAGGCTTCCCTTCAATATTCTGCAATCAAAAGGAACTAGGACCCAAGTTTTCAGCAATTAAAAATGGTCCAAGCCATAAGTTTTGAAATTTGGTGTGCTCGCCCTTTCCTTCGTGTGGTTTGTCCCATTTTAAGACGAGATCACCTATTTCAAAATTCCTATCAGAAGCAAAATTAGAATCGAACCATCTTTTAACCAATTGTTGATGTTGATCTAACTTACACTTAGCTTGGGCTCTTACTTCTTCCAACTTCATCAAAGCATTAATTCGGCTTTCTAAAGGGGGACAATCTTCTTCTTGGACTTTTTGTGACAACTGTAGTGAAGGAAGAAGAATGTGAGGTGGCAGAATTGCTTCTCTTCCATAAACGAGAAAAAAGGGGGAGTTACCTATAGCGGCTTTGGGTGTTACCCTATCAACCCACAGTGCGTTCAGCAGTGCATTGTGCCAATTCTTGTGATTTTCAGCCACGGTTCTCTTGATAATTTTAATCAAGTTCTTGTTTGTTGATTCTGCTAAGCTCCCTGGGGGTAGTAACTAGCAGAATATTTCATCTTTATTCCTTTCTCCAAAGAAAACTCACTCATCTCAACAGAATAAAAGTATGAAGCATTTTCAAAGACTAGACAATCAGGGATGCCGAAACGAGTGATAATATTCGAGTTTAGAAAAGAGATTACCTGACTAGTGTTGACAGTTCTTAGCACAACAACTTCAGACCATCGAGTAAAGTAATCTGTGGTTGTCACAATATAATTATGTTGTTGTGAGGATCGAGTGTTAATTGGACCTATGATATCAAGGCCCCATTGCTAGAAAGGAGAATCTACTGAGAAGGGTTGTAAGGGAAAGGATGGTTTTTGCAACCGCCTTGATGCTTTCTGACAGATGATACATTTACGACACAAAGCATGGGTGTCCCTAAAAAGCGTCGGCCAGTAGTAACTGACTCTTAGAATCTTATGAGCAGTGGTATGACCACCGAAGTGACCACCAACTTCTCCTGCATGCAACTTTAGCAAGACTTTTTCTGCTTCGTCTTTCTCGAGACAACGCATCAATACGCCGTCAAAATTCTGACGAAACAGTATACCGTTAATCAGATGAAATGAGGTATAATTTAGTCTCAATGCTCTTCTCTTGGTAGGGTCAAGGTGACGGGGTGCTGACCCATGTTCAAGACATAATCTAATATCGTCGTACCAGGGACTAACGAGGTTTTGTGCGCAACAAATTAGGCTTTGATCGCTTTGTCCTAGGTTTGACTTATCACTATCTTCTGGCTGTCATGTTTCCGAATCAACAACCAATTTACACAACCCTTGGACTCTCACAATCTGAGCTGGGGTGATTTCTAGGTCATACTCCTGCAAGGAGGTGACCCAGTTAGCTCTCTTCTCTCCTAACTCCTTCTACACTAACAAGTTCCTTACGGTAGGGTAGGGGACAATGACTTTCGTCCTTGACCTCAAAAGATAGGACCGGAGATGCTTAACTTCTTTGAAAACAGCGTAGGCTTGCCGATCAACCGCTGGATAGTTAAGTTTAGCACCTTTGAAAGAAGAGGTCATAAAGGCGATGGGTACTTTGTTGTTATCGACATTCTTCTGAGTTAGGACTGCGACATAGGCACAGTCAGAGGCAAAAGTATAGAGTGTAAAGTCTTGAGAGAAGTCAGAGCTCATGAGAGACGGAGCATCTATTATGGCCTTCTTTATGGCATTAAAAGATTGATTTTTTGTCAATCCCCAGTGATATTGGGTGTCTTTCTTAATCAAGTTCTATAGAGGCCTGGCCATTTCAGAGAAACTGGGGACAAATCTTCTCACGAAATTAATATGGCCTACGAAAAACTGCATGGATTTTTTGGATGTAGGAGGGGGAAGTTTAGTGATGACTTGAGTCCTTTCAGGGTCAATAATCATTCCTTCGCTAGACACAATGAATCCTAGTAATTTACTCTGTTCTACTGCAAAGATGGACTTTTTGGGGTTCAAGGAGATGCTGTATTTACGACATCGTAGCAGAACAGCTCGTAAGTGAGCTAGATGATCGTTTTTGTTTTTAGAATAAACTATCACATCGTATAAGTAAACTACTATGGAGTGATTGATTAAGCCTCGAAAAGCAATGTCCATTGCTCTCTGAAAGGTAGCACTAGCATTAATCAATCCAAAGGGCCTTTTTCGATAAGCATAAGTGCCCCACGGGGTACGAAAGGTAGTTTTGAGTTGGTCTGGTGGAGACATCAGGACTTGGTTGTATCTAGAGAAACCATCCAATAAATATAGACTCTCGAAACCAGATACCCGTTGAAGGATCTGTTCCATGGGTGGGACAGGATAATTGTCTTTGCCAGATGCTCTATTGAGGTTTCGAAAATTGACGCAAAGTCGAATTTCCCCGTTTTTCTTCCGAACTGGGACAAGGTTGGACACCCATTGAGTGTGCCTAACAGGAAAAATTATTTTAGCACTTAGGAGCTTATTCAATTCTTTTTGAATGATCGGTTCTAGTTTAGGGTGCATTTTCCTCAATTTATGTTGGAAGGGTAAGGTTTGGGACTTCATTGGGATGACATGATGTATGATATTAGGATCGAACGTTTTAAGATCATTGTATGTCCATGCAAAGACATCCTTAAATTATTTAAATAATTTAACAAAAGAAAGTTTTTCTTGTCTAGAACATCCCAAGCCTAGATTAATACACTGAGGATTTTCACTAGTTCCTAAGTTCACTTTTTCATAAGACAACAAGGAACTATTGGTTTTACAATTGACCGTCTTTTTAAATTTATCTTCAAAATCATAAAACTTTTCTAATCTAACTATAGATTTGGGTATTAAATTTACCATGTCCGATAGTGCTTCAGGAGATTTTGGATCAGGTATTACCATAAAATCATGCAAATTGTCGTCGTGCGTGCGTTCATCTATCACTGCGCCTTGAAAGGTTTATTCCATATGCAGAAAGTTAATGATCTTCTGATCATCATCAAATACTCTCCATTTTGTGATATTGTCAGGAACAAATGGTCTAAACAATAGCTCGACAGAGAATGTGTCTGGGGATAAGCCTTCTGCAGGAAGAAGTTTAGAGGCTACATTAGCTAGTAGATCTGCTTCAACATTATTTAGTCTAGGAATGGAATTTATATTGAAAGAAAAAAAATTATTCATTAAAATCCATACCTCAGATTGGTAACTTTTGAGATGTGGGGAAAGACAGTGTCTAGAATCTCTTACCTGCCTAACCACTATTTCGGAGTCGCCAAATACAACCAGATTTTGAATGTTCATATCCAGGGCTTTTCTGAGCCCTTGCAATAAAGCCTCATATTCTGCAGTATTGTTAGTACATTCAAATTCTATTCTACAATCCATTAATGTCTTGTTACCTTCTGGATCGATAATGATGCAGCCTTCTCTAGCTCCTTCTTTAGACTTAGAACCATCGAAATATAGAGACCAAATTTGATTTCCATCAGGCACGAGGGACTGTTGCATAGAAGTTGTTGGTTGCATATATGCTACGATCTCGGACTGCTGTTCCGGATTGATGATAGGTGAAACCTCAGCCATGAAATTTCCGAAGAAGGTGTCCATCCCTTGGATTTCGGGTGAATCAGCAGAAGGCATATATGGTTCGTTTGGATCATTTAAATCTGTGACCGTGAACTTAAGGTAATGATCACAATTCACTTTGATCTTGTTAGGCTTACCGTTCTCTGGAAGCCATAAGTGAGACCAGTCTGTCGCGAAGTAACCATGTAGCTTCTCCGACCAATCCCTGCTCAAAAACAGACCATACACTTCTAGAATATCCACGACAATTATATCAATAACTTGATGAACCTTAGGGTTAGACGATAATCTAATCAATACATTTTTTAGTTTGCCTATTACCTTAACATTTGTCCGATCAAGTTGTATTATTTTTAAAGTAGATGGTTCCACTTCAGCATTAATCTTTTGGCAAACAGACCAAGGCATCACATTGGATGGCGCTCCCGAGTCCACCATACAATTATGCACATTTCTGTTGAAAATCTCAAAAGTTAAAAGAAAAGGAGGTACATTCTTGCGAGTACTAAGAGTAGTAGCTTGTGTCTTTTTACTCGCAATT
>SNQJ01S0017786.1:18588-43828 GCA_010110895.2 Picea sitchensis | reverse complement strand
GGCTTCCTTTATCTTGAGGATCAGGATTGTTTTTAGTGGAAGTCTTCTGCGGAACTTTGCTTTGCACAACCTTGTTACCAATTGAATTACCATTCTTGCCATTCTCTGAAATATTTTGCAACATTTTTTTAAGAAGAAATGGAAACTTCAATAACTCATAAATAGAAATGTTAGCCCTTAACTTTTTAAGATCTTCAACAACATCATAATCTAAGTTATGGATGACATTACTCTGTTTAGTTTCTGCTGATTTAGATGGCTTTGGAGGTGAAGTTGTGGTGTTCTCGGTAGAAGGCTTGTTTATTTTCTTACTCCTAGTGTTATAAGGGTGAACAGTCTCGAAGTTAGCTTGAAATATGTTGTCCGAGAAGTGTCCAAAGATGTTTGGAGAAGACTCTTCTTCTTGAACTATTTCCTGTTCAACTACCTCTTGAGGGATCTCAGGGGGTATCAAGTTATCTTGGGCTTCTAGAATTGTTTGAAGGGCACATTGCAAAATTTCTAGATTTAATCCTTCGGGGTTTGGATTAGGTCGGTTGGTAGGGAAAGGCTTTCGAAAAGGGGGCTTGTAGGGTCCTTTACTCGAGGAATCTTCTTCAGTAGACCTTTTTAAGTCTATAACTTGATTCGACAGTTTTTGAACAACTTTAGTTAAATTTTCCAAATCAGAGTTTTCAGGTTGTGTTTTACTTTGAGTAGGTCTGGGGAGAATTTCAATCTTCTTTTTGGAATAAGAACTAGTTTCAATTTCATTGTTATAAGAGTCCTTAAGACTAAGTATGTCCTTTTCAATTTGGCTGGCCTTCTCGAAGGCCTCTAACAACGTGGCTTTCTTAGATCGTTTAACCCAAATAGCTATACTTTGATGTAAAGATTTAGTGTAGTAAGCTATTATAAGACTCTCAGTAGGCATGGAATCTGCAGGGATTCGATTTTTAAGTGTCAAGAATCTTTTATTAAAGTCTTTAACTTTTTATTTTGGGTTCATTTTTAATCTATAAAGGTCCATGACTAAGACTTCCGGAGGCTTACCGTCTCCGAACTTTTCCAAAAAGCATGACTCAAACTTTTCCCAAGACACGATGGTATGGGTTTGTTGGGCAAAGTACCATGTCGATGCATTACCCTCAAAAGTATAAGGGAACAATCTACAGACAATGTCTTCATGTTCAACATTACGGAGTCTAATGGCTAACATAAATTTTTTAATATGATCTTCAGCTACCTGTTTGGACTCAGGATCAAACTTGGGAAGCCATTTCTCCATGTGTTTAGGTAAAGGGTGCTGAGCTCCAGGTACAGCTACAACATCCTGATCAAGCCAGGGTCTAGCAGGATTGTTCTAATTTTCCATTGGGGTAGTGGGTGTGGAAGGCTGAGAAGGTGAATTGCCTTCATCAGAAGAATATCCTCCAGAAGAGGAAGGAGATGAGGGAGGTGGTGAAGGAGGTATCCTAGATCCTCCTGCAGGAGGATTTGTGATTGGACCTGTGGGATTCATAGCGAGGTTAGTGTCACCTAATAGTTCTCTGATATCAGACAAATCCAAAGGTTGACCCCACGTATGGTTTGGTTGCCTAAGACGAGCTAAGGCACTATGTGTTTTAATGAGAGATTGATGAACAATCTCTTGTATGTCACCACCTGTAGGATTAGGGGTTGTTGGCTCAACTATGATCTGTGGATCGTCGGTTGAAGTAGTTGTTGTTTTAAGGGGAATATTATCATGTGAATGTCTTCTAGTCACTATAGGTGAACGATTAGGGGGGGGGAGGAGTCTTGCGACTGCCTTGTGCCATTAATTAAGTTCAAGCCCTTCTTCTAGCGCCATTTGTTGATGGGCGAAATTGACCGTCCGTCAACTGAGAGAGTGGAACCGGTCTGGGGTTGTCTAATAACCCAAGCCGTTTGGAATGAACCACCTTGATGGGTTTAATGGCTCCGTTAGCCGATCTAAGGTCCTCGGAAAACCAAAGAGAAAACTAATCTAAACTAACTAATCTAACTAAAACTAAACTAACTAAAACTAAATAAAACAAACTAACTAAAACTAAATAAACAAACTAACTAACTAACAATAAATAAAACGAACTAATCTAACTAATCTATATTAAAACTAACTATTAAACAAACTAACTAATCTACTATCTATATATACAAACTACTAACTAATACTATACTAACTACTACCTGAAATATAACTTATTCACAAAATATACAATATCTACAAAATACAGATTTAAATAAAACCTGGAAAACTCATTTGCTTTCTGCCATAAGACATAGAAAGATATTTTTGTTGATTTTATGGTTTTATGAACAGAAATAAAACAGAAAACTAACTAAACTAAATCACTAATCTAAACTACAAATATGTCTCATCAAATTAACGTAAACAATCGCAAACTAACCTAGATAAATGCTCCAGATTTTCCCTGTGTATGATGACTGTGCTAGCAAGTCGGAGGAAGGAAACTTGCACTGAATAACCCAAAAGCTTCTCGTAAACGATGGCTACAATGCTCTTTAAGTTTGTTTATAGGACAAACAAGACATAAAAATCAAAACAATTATATGATTTATAAATCTCTACAATTAGGTAAACCTGTTATGCAAAGACTTATACAGAATAATCCAATTGATGAAGAAGAGAAATTTGTCATTCATAAACTGAATCAAGTAATTGCTATGTTTTTAAATATTGGAAGAAATCAGATATGGATCATATTAATTAAATCATATCATTTGCACAATACTAAGATAGCTAAAGTAGTCATTAATCAAATGCAAATTGATAACATAAACATGAAACAAAAGATTGATATTATGAAAGCTAAAGCTGTAGCATAACATCAATTAATGTCTCAGTCTCTATTAGATATCCATAATCCTGGTTCTCCCACAAGTGAGGATGGTGTTATTACAAAAATAATAAGTATTTATAAGTTTTTCCACAGGGTAAAACCTCCCTGTGGAAGTTATCGAATTGTTTACATAATCTGGAAAGATATTCCCAAGATGTCTAAACTAGGAAATTAAAATGAAACTATAACATCCAAATATCCTCTAAATTGTCCATCAAATCCGATGCAATTCGAATTCACCTGAAAAGGATCCAAAATAGACAAGTTAGAAGACTCTTTTATTAATAACATGATAAAAATTAAATTCTATAGACTAGCTACAGAATCATGCGATTCTGTAGCTAGTCTAATTAAGATACAGAATCAACATTGAGATTAATTCAAATCTTTTTGAAGAATTAAAGTTAATCATCATCCAAGAAATATCTGAAAGCGAATCATTCAGTTTGAAATAATTGATCCTACGAGATCCACATCATTCAATTGAATACAAACATAGAAATACTGTGTTTCGATCATTATCATGAGTCGGGTAAATGAAATCATGTGAAACATCACCGTAATCGTTCCTCAACAAATTGAATCCATCAGTTATGAAATCATTTTAATATTCAATTGAAAATGAAACAAATCACAAACACTTCGTTACAATTGTCTTATCAACAGGGGAAATAATCGAATCGAACAAGATTATTCTCAAATCACGATAACTGTATAGCAAGCGATTTAGGCTGTGAACAAATTCAAACCATAATTGACATATGACCAAAATTGTAACATGATCAATCAAACAGAGTTTGTTATAGATTTCAATCGTTTAATTTTCATGACAATCGTTTGAATAAAACGAGTCATAACAGGGTTTGACCACTTCATTTCATAAATCTAAAATACAGAGCATCCATTATAATCTAAATTCGACTCATAAGACAAACTTGCCAAATTAGAATAAGAGAGAATCGATTGGCTAAGGTTTTCACATAGTTGTTATGATTCAGATTCATTTCCCGATTCGGGCGCGAATGTTATCTGAGCGTATTGTTTTCATCAAAGAAACAAAGTCATTATCTTTATCCTGGAAACAATCAAATATAGAACATCACATGACACAACATCGTAACAAGTATCCTGCCGAAGACATTTACCAATTATAGCATACCAATGATAACAAAATTGAATCCGAGCAAGATCGTTTTCTAAATTAAGCATAAAAAATTCCTGTTGGGAGTGGGCGCAGAATGAATTGAATAAAAAAAACACCATTTTCATTATTTCACTCAGACAAACTTAGCAAATGAAATCCAAATGAATAACCATAAAAAATTTATGAGAAAATCATATATCAAATTGAAACTCTTTCTATTTTAATCAAAATGAAGCCATGTACAGGATGATAACCGAATGACAAAGGCATTTGGATGAATGATCAAACTACTTAAAAACTGAATACCAATCATTACAGCAACCTATATTATTTACAAAACAAAACGATGTCAGAACCATACCTGTGTAGCGACGAGGCTGCTCGATTATGCCAGATTGGAATTTACAACAGCCGTGGTTGATTCCACGTTTTTGAATAGGATGGAGCCGGTTGTCTTTTGATTTTTATCTGTCTCTTGGAGCTTGTCCGTTTGACTGGTTATCAGTGCAATCTGGCCTTCCAAAGATTGAATGTTTGATTGGATTATTGGAACATCGATATAATATCGTTCTAACCATGAATTTCATTGGTCACAGGGTGACTGTGTGGGTTTAGACAGAGCAGGCAAGGGTTTGGGAAAATGACCAAGGGTTTCAAGAGGCAACCTAATACTTGGGTAGTTAAGATCATCCTTTAGGCAAGGGGGTAGGTTTGACACAAAATCATAAGGGGGCTCTGCACATAAACCTTGCGAGTAGGGATACTCGTTGGCCATAAAACGCTCAATATCATAATCAGAGTCTTCACTTAGGATGATAGGCTAAGACTCGGCAGAGGGTTTTGGTTTGTTTCTAGCCATTCTTGAAATGAGCCAGGCATTCCTTTTCCCTTTGAATTTGGCAGTCAAGTTTTCCTTGGGATTTTTGCTCATAGGCTTCTTAACAGCCTGTGCATTCTTAGTTACAATGTTGGGCAAGTCAACAGGAGGGTCAGCTGAGGGTTTAGGTAGTAGGAGGTGTAAGGGTATAGGTGGTTCAGCCTTAGTCTCAGTTACCATAGGTTTATCAACCTGTATAGGGTCGATGTCCTCAAAGTCATTATGGGTGATGAAAGCTTTCCAAGTATCACCAAGCAAATTCAAATGATAAACAATGATGAGCTTAATAAGCCCATGGTGAAACAGGATGTTGTCAGCCTTGTGCCTCTTATACTTTTTGGACATTTTATACAGGCTTCGATGAAAGTAGAACAACGTGTTTAGAGGATACCCTATAAAAATCATAAGGAGACGCAGGTGGTAGAGGAACACAAGCCCGTATCGACCTTCACAGGTCACGAACTGCTTAAGTATCATTAACAGGCCGTGCCATCGTTGTTTGAGCATAGTTATGGGCATACCTCTATCACAAGAGGTGACTTTGCGCGATTGAAACAACAATATCCATGGCACTTCCTCGACCTTGCAATTCTTAAACCAATGTTGTCCCGAGGTAGGTAACCCCGTGGCTGAGCTAATAAATTGTTCATCGATCTCTAACTATATATCATCAGCCTTGGTTCAACAACCATCAAAGGTCATGGCAAATTGTCGTGCTACACAAAGGTTAAAACCCTCAAAATGTTTCACGAAGGTAAGCCATCCACTATCTGCCAAATCTTGGCGGGCATTGTCAAACATTAACAGGGCTTGACTTCCATTGGGTTCAACTCGCACGACTGGTGCCATGGAGCCGAACACATGGTAAGGGAAGGGTTTGAATCACAAACACACATAGGAGCAGAGCTACCCAAACCAACAACAATGAATGAGAAAAATAGGTAAGCATTAATGCGAGTATGCGAAGGTGGTGGAGTCTTCCATGCAAAATATTGATTATCCAAGTACAACCGCCAATTTTGATAGCTATTCACTCCATAATAATAGTTCAACCATTAAGTCATGTGTACAACCAATAAAATTAAAGGTGTATACCAATGCGCGCAAGTGTTATACCATAGTGTTTAAACATCCGACCAAAATCAACTATGCGCCAATGTATTAAATCAAAAGTTCAACCAAGGTGCCAAACGGTGTTCATATAGTCGACAAGCCAAAATTTATGAAAAGATTAACATAAGGATCATATCATATATATATATAAACTTAATAATAATCCCTATGCATTTTCATAGAATCAATGATCAGGCAAGCCACATGAAGTACAAATCCAAAGGCTAAATGCCTTTAATATAACCAAGTTATACAATCAATCGAAGTATGAGAACCGATCAAAGGATATTGCCAGTTGTGTAATGATCAATAAAAGGTAAGCGCAATTGGCATAATGACAAAATAAACATCCATAGTTCAGATAATGATCAAAAAACATCTTCAAAAGGAGAAGTTTTCACGCTTACAGTCGTGAAAACTTAACGAAGATAAATGTGTAAATGTCGCAAGAAATGAAAATGTCGTCTATTTAAAAAATGCAACGAAAAACTTGAAGTTTACAAGACATAGGTGTAGGCAGCTTATAGGATGATAAAAAAAGTGAATTGGCTGCCAACACTTTCTTAGGAGCATTATCTTATTCCTTCTTCTTCTTGGCTCCTTCAGGAATGAAATTTCCAAGGTTGTTATGTTGAATTACTTATGCCATAAGATCGATTTGCTTATTCATGCATGTAGATTCTTCATGATTTGGTTTATTGAAACAAGTGCACTTATTTCCCTTCTTCTTATTCTCTTTGGATTTTGAATATTCTTTGGAACCTAAAGAATACTTGAATCGTTTGGAATATCCCTCCTTTTCTTGCTATCTCTCCTTTTCTTTCTGTTTGGATTTTTTATTGAATGACACTTTTCCATCCTATATGTTGAGTGCATGTGTTTTGGGTTTCTTAATTAGGCCCATCTAAATGTGTTTTCCATGCTCATGTGTGAGACAATGAATTAACTTCTCCATGGTAGGCATCTTCCACTTTCATCCCAAGAGATATCTGCCAGAATGGAAAGTGGAGACATAAAAAACATATTTTGGTCATGGCTTATCCAACATTGTTAGAATAAGGTGATCTACTTGTGTAGACTTATAAATACCACAATGTGCCAAGCTCAATATAAAAGATTTAAACCTGGTATATAAATCATGTATATTATCAAAAAATTTAGGATCCGAGGTATTAAACTCTACCTCAAAGATATGACCTCTCATCTCATTCGTCTTTCCAAAGAGACTTTCCAAGGTGGTCCAGATATTGTTTGAAGTCTCGCATGAGACCTCATGAAACCATAAATAATTTGAAATTAATTCAAGAAGAAGTCTTGTGGCCTCGTCCTTACGGTTCACCCATTTGGTCTTCTCAATTGTTGATTTAGGTTATTTTTCTATCACCATCGTCAAATTGTATAATCCTTTCATTTTGAGTTGGAAATTGGCCTTTCATTTCCAATATAAATAATTGTATGGTGTGAGAATTATCACCAAATTTGACAGAATAATTGGTGTTGTATCCATCCCTCTTAATGGTTCTGAAAAACCATAAAACTTACTCTCAATTTTCAATTACTCTAGAAATTATTGTAGAAGAAAGGTAATTTTCCTTAATGTTTCACCCTTGAGGAAAACATGGAAAGGAGGGTGCGACATAGTCCAACAGTTTTAATTTCACAAGTGTTCCTACGGATGTTACACCTTTTGATAGGGAGAGGGTGCAACATTTTCTATTTTCGCACCTTTCAACAGGGAGACGTGACAAGATTGTTAGATACACATATTATAATCGTCGAAACATTGATTCTCCTCTTCTCTGGATTTTCTAATTTTCTCCAAGAAGATCAGATCTAATACCATGTTAATATTTCATGGAAACCTGCATAGGAGACCTAGCTAAAGAAAGTAAAAATAAATCTTATCAATAAAAGGACGAAAGATTCAAAATGGAAGAATGAGAAAATATATTCACACTACTCCAATGAGTTAATAAATATGATCCAATGAATGAGTGATATACACTCATATGGGAAATAAAATTTCATAATTAATATAAGATAACAAGCAATGATATTTTCTTAGTAATGCATGCACAATAGTGATGGTCTAAAATACAAATTCTAAAATAGAACTAGCTCCAGTTAACTACCACTAAACTAGTGAGTCGAAAATAGAAAGTTATCCAACACATATCACATATAGGCATGGCTTGGATAGTAACAAAGAAAACAAAGTTATATTGAAGGAGTATCACTTCTACATAAGCAGTGATTGATGTTATGACTTATCCTATATACAACATTGCTTTCAGTTTTACATATGGATGAGAAAAATAAATAGTTGAAATATGGATGAGAAAAATCTCTCTTTCTTTTGTGGTCCATGTAGTAGTAATGAATGGGATGATTATGAATCAATAGACTGGGTTGATATATGAGATCATGTATCCCTCCCCATTTTTCAACGTATAACTATGGAATTATCCTAGTTGGAGGAGTACCAATCAAATATTTCAGTAGATTAGGATCACGTCTCGGATCTCGTACTTCTAGGTTTGGTGAAACTTTCTATTAAATTTTGAATAGCTATCATCAATGTTTTATGATTTGGTCATTTAGTGGACTCACATGTTGGCACTACATTTTTTGTAGGGCACATATATGCAGTCGTTGCACCAAGAGGAAATTAATGGGGCACTAATTACTGGCTAAAGCATTTCTTAGAGGGAAAGAAGACCCTCATGTGATTAATAATAGAATCCAAAGGAATTGAATTTTTGATTGGGTCGATGATTAATAAAGTAGAATATTTAACACATGATGAAAGAACAGGGAATAGAGGTGGTTATGTATTTCAATATTATAGACTTGTTGAAATTGTATACCACTTTACGAACTTGATTGTCGGTACAAACCTCCAACTACAAACAATTCCAAGTAATAACTCATCAAAGGTAAGATATTTTTTTCATTACTCTAAGCATGAGAGGATAATAGAAACCATAAGTGTTAGAAGTGATCCTGATGTTCTACTTGAATGACCATAGGTATGTAAAAGGAATAATTGAACACATAATTCATATTTATGAATGATTAAATTTTGTCTTCATGCCATGGTTGCTATGTATTCTTGTATGTTTTGGTTATTTTGTTGTTGTTAGGTAATTATGTTTATTTTAGCCTTCACTTTCCCTTCCTTTCCTTCTCTTTCCCTTCCTTTCCAAGCCATTCCCTACCTTGCCATCCCATTCCATGCCATGCCTTGCCTTTCCATGCCATTCTTTTCATTTCCATGTCATGCCTTTCATTTCCTTGACTCTCCATTCCATCCCATTCCTTGTATTTACATTCCATGCATTTCCTTACCTTTTCATTCCATGTCATTCCTTGCCTTTCATTTCAATGCCATGCCATTCCTTTCCATGCCATGCCTTTCCTTTCCTTGCTATGCCTTTCCTTTCCATCCCATTCCATGCCATGTCTTGCATTACCTTTCCTTTTTAGGCCATGCCATGCCATGCCTTTCCTTTCCATTAAATACCTCACCATTCCATGCATTTACATGCCATGTCTTCCATTTACATGCCATGCCATGCTTATCCATTCCATGCCATGTCATTCATTTCCTTGTCATGCCATTCCATGCCATGATTTTCATTGCTTTGTATTCCATGCCATGCCTTTTCATGTCATACCTTTCCTTTCCTTTCCAAGCCATTACATGTCATGTTATGCTATGCCGTGCCTTTCCTTTCCATGCTATGCCTTTACTTTCCATGCCACACCTTGTATTTCCTTACCTTTTGATTCCATGTTGTGCATTTCCATGTCATGCCTTGCCTTGCCATACCGTTCCATGTCATGCCTTCCATTTCCATGTCATGCCTTTCCTTTCCATACCATGCCTTTCATTGCCTTTCCTTTCCATGCCATGTCATGGCTCTCCATTTCACACCTTTCCTTTCCATACCATGCCATGACATGCCTTACATTTCCTTTCTTTTCCATGCCATACCATGTTGTGCCATGACACACCTTTTGATGCCAAGCCATGGCATCCCTTGCCATCTCTTTGACTTTCCATGCCATGTTATGCCTTTCCATGCCATGTCATTCTTTTCATTTCCTTTCCATGCCATGCCATGCCCTTCTATTTCATGACATGCCAAGCCTTTCCATGCCATTCCATGCCCTTCTATTTCATGCCATGCCAAGCCTTTCCATGCCATTCCTTGCATTGCTTTTCCTTTCCACACCATTTTATGTCTTGACTTTCCTTGCCTTTCCATCCCATAACATGCCTTGACATGAAATGTCTTGCATTTCCTTCCCTTTCCATGCCATGCAATGCCTTTCATTGCATTGTTTTTCCTTGACACACCATGTCATTCATTGAATTTCCTTGGCTTTCCATGTCATGCCTTGCATTTACTTCCCTTTCCATTCCATGTCATTCCTTTCCATGCCATGCCTTTCCTTGGCATGCCATGCTATGCTTTGCCTTGCATTTCCTTATCTTGTCATTACATGACATGCATTTCCTTATCATTCCATTTCATGCCATGGATATCATTTACCTTCCTTTCCATGCCATTCCATGCCTTTCCATGCAATGCCTTATTTTTCCTTGTCTTTCCATGCAATGCCATGCCTTGTCATGCCACACAATGCCTTGTAATGCCATGCCTTTCCTTCCCTTTCTATGCCATCCCACGCCATACCTTGCATTATCTTGTATTTCCATTCCATGATATGCCCTGCTTTACATTAGTTGTACATATGGATTAGACAATGTAATAGTTGAAATATGGATGAGAAAATTGTCTTGCTTTTGTGGTCCATGTAGTAGTAATGAATGAAATGATTGTGAATTGATAGACTAGGTTGATATATGGGATCATGTATCACACGCCATTGGTCAAGGCATAACTATGGAATTACCCTAGTTGGAGGAGGACCAATCAATTATTTCATTATATTATGTTCACGTTCAAGATCGCGTACTTCTAGGTTCGGTGAAACTTTCTATTAAATTTTGAATAACTATCATCATTTTTTTATGCTTTAGTCATTTAGTGGACTCACCTGTTGGCACTCCATTATTTGTAGGGCACATATATGTAGTCATTTCACCAAGAGGTAATAAATGGGGAACTGATTATTGACCTGACACATTTCTTAGAGGGAAAGAAGAAGCTCATGCGATCAATAATAGAATCTGAAGGAATTGAATTTTTGATTGGGTTGATTATTATTAAAGGAGAATATATATCACATGATGAAAGAACATGGAAGAAAGGTCGTTATGTATTTCAATATTATAGACCAGGTGAAGTCGTATACCACTTTACGAACTTGACTATTGGTACAAACCTCCAATTACAAACAATTCCATGTAAGAACTCATCAAAGGTAAGATACATATTTCGTTACTCTAAGCATGAGAGGATAATCGAGACCATCAATTTTAGAAGTGATCACGATGGTATACATGAATGAACATAGGTATGTAAAAGGAATAGCTAAACAAATATTTCATATTTATCAATGATTAAATTGTTTCTTCATGTTATGGTTGTTACGGTATTCTTGTATGTTCTGGTTCTTTTTTGTTGTTAGGTAATTATGTTTATCCCTAACTTTGCTTTCCTTTCCATTCCTTTCCCTTCCTTTCCAATTCATGCCCTACCTTTCCATGCCATGCCTTTCCTTGTCATTCCATGTCTTGCATTACCTTTCCTTGCCATGCCATTCCATACCATGCCTTTCCTTGCCATCACATTCCATTCCTTTCCTTCCCATTCCATGCCTCTCCATGCCATGTCATGCCTTTCCTTTCCATGCCATGCCTTTTCGTTCCATGAATTTCCTTACCATGCCATGCCTTTTATTTATTAGCCATGCCATGCCATGCCATGCCATGCCATGCCATGCCATGCCTTTCCATGCCATGCTTTTCCTTTCCTTGCCATGCCATCCCATGCCATGCCTTGCATTGGCTTTCCTTTATATGTCATTCCATGCCTTGTCATGCCTTTTCATGCCTTGCCTTACCTTGACAAGCCATGCTCTACCTTTCCATGCCATGAAATGCCATGTCTTGCCAAGAAATGCCTTGAATTTCCATCCTATGCCTTTCATTTCCTTGCGTTACCATGGCATGCCTTGCCTTGCCTTGTCATGCCATGCAATGGAATGCCTTGCATTTCCTTTCCTTTCCATGCCACGCCTTTATTTAACATGCCATGTCTTTCCATACCATGTCTTCTATTTCCTTTCCATGCCATGGAATGACATGCATTTCCTTGCCTTTCCATGCCATGCCTTTCCTTACCTTTCCTTGCAAAGCCATGCCTTGGCTTACAATTCGGTTCCATGCCATGCCCTGCCATGCCTTTCCTTGCCATGTCAAGCCTGGCATTTCCATGCCATTTCGTTCCATGCCTTGCCTTTCTATGCCATGCATTTCCATGTTTTTCCTTTCCATGCCATGCCTTTCCATTCCATTCCATGCCATGCCTTGTCTTTCCATGCGATGACATGCCTTTCATTTCCATGACATACCTTGCCATGACATGACTTACCATGACATTAATTTCCATGACATGCCTCTCCTTTCCATTCCATTCCATGCCATGCCTTGCATTTCCTTGCCTCTCCATGCCATTCCATGCCTTGCCTTGCGAGGTATTTCCATGCTTTTCATTGGCTTGAATAGCCATGCCATACCTTTCCTTTTGCTTGCCAAGCCATTACATGTCTTGTTATCTCATGCCATGCCTTTCCTTTCCATGTTATGCATTTCCTTGTCATGCCACACCTTGTATTTCCTTGCCTTGGAATTCCATGTCATGCCTTTCCATGTCATGCCTTGCCTTTCCATGTCATTCCATCCCTTGCCTTTCCATTCCATGTATTTCCTTGCCATACCATGTCTTGCATTTCCTTGCCTTTCCATGCCATATCATTCCTCTCCATGTCAATCCTTTCCTTCCCATGCCATGCCATGCCATGCTTTGTATTTCCTTTCCTTGCCATTCCATGCCATGACATGCCTTTTATTTCCTTTCCTTTCCATTTCATACCATGCATTTCCATGCCACACCTTGTCATGCCATGCCATACCATTTATTTCCATCTCATTTCTTTTCCATGTCGTGCTATGCCTAGCCATGCCATGCAATGTGATTCTTTACATTTCCTTTCCATATCATGCCATGCCTTATCATTCCATGCCTTTCCATTCCATGTTATTCCAAGACTTTCCATGCCATGCCATGCCTTTCCATGCTATGACTTACATTTCTTTTCTTTTCCATGCCATGCTTTTCCCTTCTTTGGCTTTCCATGCCATGCAATGCCTTTCCATGACATGTCTTGCATTTCCTTCTCTTTTCATGCCATGCCATGCCTTGCCTTGCGTTTATTTTCCTTTCCACTCCATGCCATGCCTTGCATTTCCTTGTCTTGTCATGCCATGCCATGCCTTGCATTGCCTTCCCTTTCCATTATGCTCCATGCCTTTCCATGCCATTACTTTCCTTGGCATGTCGTTCTATGCCTCAACTTGCATTACCTTGCTTTTCCATTGCATGCCATGCCTTTCATTAGCATGTCATTCCATGCCATGCCTTACATTTCCCTCTCTTTCCATGTCATGCATTACATTTCCTTTCCTTTCCATGTAATTCCATGCCTTTCCATCCCATGCCTTGCTATGCCATGCCATGCCATGCCATGCCTTGTCTTTCCTTGCCATGGCATGCCACGACATACCTTGCATTAGCTTGTCTTTCCATTCCATGCCATTCATTTCCTTTACTTTTCATTCCATGCCATGTCATGCCATTCCTTGCCATACAATTCCATGCCCTACCTTACCTTTCCTTGCCAAGACATGCCTTTCCTTTCCATGCCATGCCATGTCATGCCTTCCCATGCCTTTCCTTTACATTCCATCCCTTGCCTTGTCATTCCATGTCTTTCATTTCCATGCATTTTAATGTCATGTCATGCATTTCCATGCGATTCCATGCATGTTCATTTGATGCCTTACCTTTCCATGCCATTCCATGTCATTCCTTTAATAGTCTTTCCTTGGCATGCCATGTAATGCCTTACATTGCCTTTCCTTGTCATGCCATGTCATTCATTTCCATGCCATGCCTTGCATTTCCTTTCCATGATATTACTTGCATTTTCTTTCCCTCCCCTACCATTCTATGTCATGCATTACCATTCCATGCCTTGTCTTGTACAACATTACAAGTTGTTAAATTGTCAAACATATGTAATAATAATGGAGAAAAACCATTGTCCTGAACATCCTACAACAAACATTTTTCCATGAAAAAAAATGATAGTGGAGAGGCCCCACTAGTTGAAGCTTGGTGCTTCAGATCCAATGCAATTGACGATTCATCCATCTAAGTCATGGTTTGATTTTTAGCACGAGTTGCAACTCACTTCATCAAGGAATTCAAGAACGTGTCAGCAACTTGGTCTGGGGGCATAACATCCAAAGTGAGCATCATAACATAGTTATGTAAGATGTTGTATGTTTGTTTGGACAAGGCCCATGTGACAACGCTACCCACAATCACCCAACACAATGTTCTTGAAAATCAACCTCTTCTTCATAATTTGCACTATGCCTCATTGAGAAAAACCTTAGTTCCATATATCCTGCAACAAACGCTTTTATGGGAAACAAAATAACAACACAGGGGATCCAATGGCTGAAACCAGGTGCCTTGGATCCAATTCAATTAAGGGTCCATCCATCCTAGTCTCGGTTTGAGTTTTATCACAAGTTGAAGCTCCTCTTCTCAAGCCATTCATGGACATGTTGGCAATTTGGTTTGGGGGCATAAAATCCAAAACGAGAAGCATAAAATAGTTGCGTAAGCTCCTGCACATATATTTAACCATGGCCTGTGCAACCATGCTACCCACAATCACCCAATAAAATGTTCTTGAAAATCGACCTTTGTTCAAAATTTTCACTATGTCTAATTGAGAAAAACCCTAGTCTTGGAGATCCTCCAAGAAACAATTTTATGAAAAAAGGAATGACATCATAGGGGCCCCACTAAATGAAATATGATTCCCTAGATACAATGTAACTGATGGTTCATCCATTTGAGTCCCAGATTCAGTTTTATCATGAGTTGCAACTCACCTCCTCAAGCCATTGAAGGACATCTTGGAAATTTTGTCCAGGGGCATAAAATCTAAACCAAGAAGTATAACAAAGTTCCATAATATCTCACACATCTATTTGGCCAAGTCATACACGACCATGCTACCCATAATCACCTAATATGTGTTCTTGAAAATTCACATGTTTTTCATAATTTACACTATGCCTCATTGAGAAAAACCCTAGTCCCGGATATCCTCCAACAAATGCTTTTCTAGGAAACATAATGATAAAGGAGGGGCCCCACTAGCTATAACCTGTTTTTTCATACCTAATTCAATTTACATTTCTTCCATCTGAGTCCGTGTTTGAGTTTTATCGTGAGTTGCAACTAGCCTCCTCAAGCCATTCGGGGACATGTTGGAAATTTGGTCTAGGAGCATAAAATACAAGCCGACCAACACAAAAAAGTTACATAATCTCTTGGATGTCTATTTTTCGAAGTCCCACGCAAGCACACTTCCCACAGTCACCAGACACAATGTTCTTGAAAATTGACCTCTTTTTTCAGAATTTGCACTATGCCTCATTGAGCAAAACCCTAGTCTTAGAGATCCCGCAACACACATTTTTTGGGGAATCAAAATAACAATAGAGGGGTCCCAATAGATGAAACCTGGTGCACTGTATCCAATGAAACTGAGGGTTCATCAATCTGAGTCCTAGTTTGATTTTTATCATGAGTTGCAACTCACCTCCTCAAGTCATTCAGGGACATATTGACAATTTGGTTTGGGGGCATAAAATCCAAACTAAGCATCATAACATAGTTTCTTAAGCTCTAATACATCTCTTTGTCCAAGGAACATGTGACCACTCTACCCACAATCACCTGACATATTTTTCTCAAAAATCAACCTCTTGTTCAAAATTTGCATTATGCCTCATTGAGAAAATCCCTAGTCTCGAAGATCCTACAACAAACACTTTTCCAGGAGATGAAATGAAAATGGACAAGCCACACTAGATAAAACCTGGTGCCTCATCTCTAATGCAATAAAGGGTTCATCCATCTGAGTCTCAGTTTGAGTTTTATCATAATTCACATTATGTCTTATTGAGCAAAACCCTATTCTTGGAGATCCTCCAACAAATGCTTTTCTTGAAAACATAATGATAGAGGAGGGGCCTGACTAGTTGAAAACCGATTCCTTAGATCCAATGCAACTGATGTTTCATACATCCGAGTCCATGTTTGAGTTTTATCGTGAGTTGCAACTAGCCTCCTCAAACCATTCAGGGGTCCAAGGGCATAAAATACAAGTTGAGAAGCATAACAAAGTTCCATAAGCTCTTGGACATATTTTTTTCCAAGGCCCACATGAGCACACTTCTCACAATCATCGGACATAGTGTTCTTGAAAATTGACCTCTTGTTCAGATTTTTCATTATGCCTCATTGAGAAAAACCCTAGTCTCAGAGATCCCGCAACAAACATTTTTTTGAGAATCAAAATAATAGTGAAGGGACCCCACTAGCTAAAACCCGGTGCCCTATATCCAATGCAACTGAGTGTTCATCCATCTGAGTTTGAGTTTGAGTTTTATCATGAGTTTCAACTCACCTCCTCAAGTCATTCAGGGACATATTGACAATTTGGTTTGGGGGCATAAAATCCAAACTGTGCAGCATAAAATATTTTCTTAATCTCTCACATGACTCTTTGTCTAAGGCCCATGGGACCACTCTACCCATAATCAACCAACATATTTTTCTCAAAAATAAACTTCTTGTTCAAAATTTGCATTATGCCTCATTGAGAAAAAACCTAGTCCCAAATATCCTACAAAAAACACTTTTCTGGGAGATGAAATGACAATGGACGGGCTCCACTAGATAAAACTCGGTGCCTTAGATCTAATGCAATAAAGGGTGCATCCATCTGTTTCTCAGTTTGAGTTTTATCACAAGTTGTGACTCACCTCCTCAAGCCATTCACAGACAGTTTGGAAATTTGGACCAGGGCATAAAATCCAAATCGAGAATCATAATGAAGTTCCATAAGATCACAGACATTTGTTTGGCTTAGGCCTATGCAACCACACTACACACAATCAATCGACACAAAGTTATTGAAGATCAACCTCTTGTTCAGAATTTGCACTCTGCCTCCTTAAGAAAAACCCTAGTCCTGAAGATGCTCCAACAAACTCTTTTTGAGGCAATGGAATGACAATGAAGGGAACTCAATAGTTGAAACTAGGTGCCCCAGATCCAATGCAATTGACAATTTGTCCATTTGAGTCCCGGTTTGAGTTTTATTGTGAATTGGAACTCACTGACTTAAGCCATTCAGGGACATGTTGGCAATTTGGCCTAGGGCATAAAATACAAACCGAGCTACATAATAGAGTTTTGTAAGCTCCTGCATGTTTGTTTGACTAAAGCATACATGACCAAGCTACCCACAATTTCCCAACAGAGTGTTCTTGAAAATCGACCTCTTGTTCATAATTTTCACTATGCCTCATTAAGAAAAACTCTAGTCCCGGAGATCCTCAAACAAATGATTTTTTAGACAACAAAATGATAGTGGAGACGCTCCACTAGGTGAATCCCAATGTCCCGAATCCAATGTAACAATTTTATTGAACAACCATTATTGTACTAGTAAACCAAAGTATTTTGCGGGGCACTTAGTATTATGGAATAAATCTTAGTATACATAATAGAGAGCTTATGAAGAAAGGAGAATATAAAAAATCCCTTATGAAAAAGAGGAATATCACTGAGGGTTGGATAGAGAAGGTACAACAATAAAACAAGTGCTAAACTAATTAATAAAGGATATAACAAAATAAGAAAAATAAAACAAAAGAAGACAATATAACCAAACTACCACAAATTAGAAGGATTTTTTAACTTTAATTTTTTAACTTTAATTTTTTAATAGCTTTTAGTTTTGTAAAATCCCATCTATTACTAGAGGAAAAACTTTACTTTAAGAATTGCAAAATCCCTTTGGAACCGGAATGTTGGAAATCTTAGTTTCATGATAAGTAATATAAGTGTAATGTTAAATTTTTTAATGATCTCATTGACGAAGTTTTTAATGATTTGATTTGTGCATGTCTTAGTTAAATTCATGTGTGGTTGTGCTTAGACGTTCATTTTTTCCTTGTGTTTTTTTTTAAAACACATATAGTGTTGCCTCTATGCACTGGAAAGAAACAAAGAATATGTTTTTTTTTTAAATGGTTCATTTCTCGACAAGAATCAACACATAGAAGGGCATCAACCTTACAAAAGAAGTGTTCTCTAAACCTACAACATTGAGGCTAACCATGGAAATAGGAGAAAGGTCGTGCATAGGATGAGAGCGGTGCATAGGATGGTGATGATTGCACCAATCGACAATAGTTGAAGGATGAGACCGATCGTTGCAACAGGAGGAGGGTGGTACACATGTATCGACTGCGATGATTGTTTCCATTGATTTAAAATCACAAAAATTCAAAGTAGTTTTACAATATGATGATGAAAGTAGAAAATTAAAGATATGTGGCTACATTAAAACAATTATTTTTTTTTAAAACTAGCTTTAGGTCTGCGGTTCGAATTTGGACAAAAGAGAATTAGTTGCGTAAGCAATTTGCTTCATTCTAACCATTGACTATGAATTATGTTGCCAGTACTGATAAAAAACTAAATAGAGAGATTTTGATTTATGAAACATAATTCTATTACCTGCAATCATAAAAAAAACTAAATAGAGAGAATTTTTTTTTTTTTTTTTAAATAAAAAAAGGGTAGACCCTGCTATATTAAAGAGGCAAAAAACTTTTGCAAAATGTACAGAGCAGTATGCCTGGAATTACCAAAAATGCTTCCGCTAATCGGAAACCAGCATAGGTAAAACAGAGTAGCATGATAAAATGTAAAACCAAGTAGCAAAATAGAACTTAAACATTGTTGCATCTGTCCTGCCCGAAGGAAACCAAGATAGATGCCTTCAGTCCAAATATATATAAAATAGTAACAAAGTAAACTAGGAACCAAGAGCATAAAAACCTATGTGCCAGGTGGTCTGTCGTCCTCGTCCTTCTGCCACATGAACCCAGCCGTGATGGCATAAGTTTGCGCGTAAAGCGGGCATTTACGCTTAGCTGGCGCGTTGGAGAAAGCGTCAAGGAGCATGTCCATTCTCTGTCCCATGGTGCACACCCGAAACTCCAGATCAGACAAGTGGCCACGAAGGTCAAACACAAGGGCCAGGTGCTCATTCCAGAGAAGAGACCCATGCAAGATGCCACTCGGATCCACCGTGCCCGTCGCCGCTTCCACACCAACTTTGCACTCTCGCTGCTCCCTAGCCACCATTGCGCCCACCACTCCAGCTTCCTTCACCTGAGAATCATGGCTGTCAACATTGTCATCACCAGGCCATGGAATTTCTTCCATGATACAGCCGGGGATGTATTCATCCTGAACCAGAGTGGGAATGCACTTCTCCTAAAGAGTCGCCTCATATCATTCCACAAGCGTCAAGTCCTCCATGGTCGGGTCTTCCACCACAACGCAGGGTGGAAAAACCTCCTCCAAGCCAGCATCCTGCTCGTTTCGACTGCAACCGGCGCGTGGTTCGGCTATGGTGGTGAGGAGCGCCCGCCTCTCTTCCTTTGCTCTTTTCCTTAGGATAGAGGTCGCCAGAGCCAAGGCCCGCTCCAGCTGCTCTCTCCGACGCCTTTGAGCTTTACGAGCATCCCAGGCCGCGCCACGGTGTGGTCTGCCTCTTTTCCTAGCCATGGGGAGCGAGTTGAACGAGTAGCGTAGAAGACAGGTGAGACGAGACCCAATTGAATTGATTTGCAGGGCGCAGGCATGCTTAACCTGCTTTGAATCAAACGTAAAAGGGCTCACCGAAAATGCTACGAGTCTGAGCATGAAAAGAGCCGAGCTGCACCATAACAATCCAGCATGAATTGGAGCCGAGGCAGGTGCATCCCTGCTCTGTACTGTCATGAAAGAATTCATATAACCAAAAGACGAAACCATTTGCCAACACTTAACCTCTCTCGTCCCGAGTGCGCTGTAAATGAACGCGCGAGGGGGGCGTACCATCAACTTAAGTCTGCTGCAGAGGTCGTCCCCCATCGTTAATATTGGCTTGTGGGTGGCGGCCCTCGGCATTTAAGCCGAGGCCGAGTGCGCCTCCAACTGTCTCCACATGGCCACGTGGCACCCCATCCAGGGCTAAATAGAGAGATTTTGACTTATAAAACATTTTAGAATGGTTTATAGAATTTTTAATTTGATAATATTGTTTTTTATGAATTCATGTAAGGTTTTAAAATTTATTTTAATTTAATTTTAAAGAATAAAATTGTTAATTTCTTTATTATTTAATATGATTAACAAATTTTAATTTTAGAAACGAGCACGGCTCTAGAGAAATTTTCAATCTAGGGTTGACAGTCATGGTCTCAGCAATGGCTAGCATGGTCACCAAAAGGGGAGGGAATGCAACCCCATCATACAAGAAGGTAGTGGTGTATAGAGGGAAAGGCCCATGAGGCGGTCATTTCAAAGAACCTCTAATAGGAACCTCGGGATCAGGATCAAAAAAGAACCAAGAGGGAAACCAAGAAAAAGTGATCACATGGGAGAAATAGCCAAAGAAGCCCATAACGGTGCGCAAGCAATGACAAACCCTAGTGGGGTAGAGGGGCACAACCCTTGTAAACCTAAAACAACACTGATGCCCAAGGTTATACTGAAAGACCCCTAAACACAACTCTTCCAGGATTAGATGAAGACACATGCACTGATCTACAAGTTCATGGAACTGTGGCCAACAAAAAAAATGTTCCTCAAATGGATAAAATACCATTGGATTCCAAATGGAGATGTCGAACTCCACCTGGGCTCAAAAGGTTTCTTCACAATGGTCTTTATGAACCTAGAGAATAGGGATAAATTATTTGAAGGGGGGCCATATTTCCACACCTCAACGAGGCTGTAAATCCATCCATGGAAGGAAAACTTCTCCCCAGAGAAAGAAACCTTTAAAAATGTCCCAGTTTGGCTAAGGCTTTACTCCTTACCACTAAAATATTGGATACCATCCACCTTCAAAGCCATAGGGAACAAGCTCAGAAAATATGTCAAGGCATTGAAAGCTACCCTAAAAGGCAGATATACATCCTATGCAAGGATCTACATCGAGATGGATGTTTCAGGGGCCCTCCCAGAAGCCATAAGCCTGGACTTTAGGGATGAGGAATGGATACAAAGCATAGAATACGAGCAGATATTGTTTCGATGCAGAAGATGTCATGAACATGGACACCTACTAATAGAATTCCCTCTCAACAAAAAACAAGAAGTGGAAAACACCAAGCTACAACAGGATGAGGATGGTTTTGTGAAGCCAAATCAGAAAAGCAGAGGAAACAAGAGACAAGGAAAGGCCCCAATAGGAGGCAATCGAGAATCTATTCTTAGAACAGAAGGAAGGGGTAGACCCAACCAAAGGTGAGAAGGAGGGATGGAAAATATGAAAGATAAGGAAGAGAGTGAACACGCAACTCAAGAGAACATAGAAACTCCAAGAAACAAAGGAGAAAAGGAAGGTAGCGCAAGTCCCAGGGAAGGAGAAAACGAAGATGCCAACACCAAAATGCAGGAAGCAGACAAATATTTGGAGATGACTGCAAGTGAGGTAGGAACAAAGGACCCATATCTCATAAACATTGTGTAAAGGGAATGAATAGAGCTATTGAATATACTAGAGCAATGGAAAAGGAAGGGAGTAGACAATGTGCCAGTGGAGCAACTCGATCGCATTCAATACGTCTTCCTCCTAAGGGAGGAAGAAAAATATAGAGGGATCAAGAGCATGCATGGTGAGATAGGTCACATGGGAATCAAAATAGGTGAAGGACAACCACAACACTCACCTAAGAAGGCATGGAGGAAGAAAGGAAGGAAATCAAATAGCATATCCCTACAAGAACTTGGAGCCTTGCTGATAAACTCATATAATATTAAAAATCTCTTCCCCAACTCCCCCCCACATGTTTAAATTAAGATTATAACGTGGAAAACAAGAGGCCTAAAAAACCCAAGAAAGCAATGAATCCTTAAAAATAGATTGAGTAAGGAACAACCTGACCCATGTCTCATTCAAGAGACAAAATGCACTTTAGACATAATGGAAACAATCAGTAAAAAACACTGGAGTAAGTACAAGATGTTGGTTGTCAAAAGCCAATAGACGAAAGTAGGTATCCTCACCTTGTGGAACCCATAATAGGTGAACCTACTTGCAACACAAGCCACAAGAAACAAACTTTCTGTTAATATGAAAATCATAGGGAACACAGAGGAAATTCTATGCACTAATGTGTATGGCCCCCAGGTGATGTAGGAAAACATGAGACTGCTCCTCGACCTAGAGAATCTGAAGGATCATAACCTTAACCCCCATTGCATCCTGATAGGGGATTTCAACATCATCATGACACTCGCTGAGAAAAAATGAGGCACTAGGAGACTGGACAAAGATGCAGAAGAATTCTCAGCTTTCATTGTCTCAATGAAGCTCGTGGACATCAGGACCAACAATGGTCAGTTCACCTAGAACAACAAATGACCAGGTCACCACCAAGTATCTATAAGTCTAGATAGATTCTTGGTGTTGGAATCAATCATGCTATAGGGACTAACTTTGGATTGCACCATCCTCCCCTAGGGGGATCATATCACTGGCCAACTCAACTGGAAACTAATTTTCAAACCACACTGAAGAACAAACCATTTAGATTTGAGAAATTCTGGATCGACCATCCCACCTTCAAGGAGAACATGATAAACCAATGGTGGAGTAAGGAACTTCCGGATCAAGGGAAAAGGATGTTCAAATTTTACAAAAAAATCAAGTACATCAAACAAAAACTCAAGGAGTGGAAAAAGGAAGTCTTTGGAAATATAAACCAGGGGAAAAAGAGCATCGAGGATATAATTAAGAAACTGCAGAAACATTGCATCGAAGAGGGATATACAGAGGATGAGAAAAAAGAAGAGATCCAATTGACCCAAGAATGGGAAGCAAGATGCCAGTAGGAAGAAACCTTGTGGCACCAAAAGTCCATAATAAGGTGGCTAAAGGAAGGGGAGATGAATACCAAGATTTTTCATAGAACAACTATAGTAAGAAGATCCCATAACAAAATCTTGAAGATTAGGGATCAGGACGGGATCAAAAAAGAATCCCACCTGGAAATTGAGAATACACTGGTTAACCACTTCCAGGGGATATCCTAGGAACCCAACCAAGACAAATCAGTGGCCATACAAAGAATAATTTAGCACATCCGCAAGTTGGTTATAGAGGATCAAAATGTTGGCTTAAGAAAACCTATCACCAAGGAAGAAATTGAACAAGTGGTCTAGGAGATGCCCAAGGGAAACGCCCGAAGACCGGATGGCTTCACAGTGGAATTCTTCAAATCCTGCTGGGAAGTGGTTAAGCATGATATTTACAAGGTGGTGTGTTGAAATATTGTAACTACAAAGAGTATTCTATTTATTATTGATGTAGTATTCATTATATCAATCCCCTTTTGTGGATTTATCATGTCATGTGTTGTAAATGACCAAATCCCCTTTTGCGGATTGGTCAAACCCTAATTGTAATAGGATTAATGAGAAGTCATCCCCTATAATATATTAAAAGTGGTTATAAACACCCAGAATGAGAAGTCGGCCCTGCCAGTGAAAAGACACCTCAGTTCGACACCTGCCAGATTGTATAAATAAGAGAGGCCAACGTGATCTGGATTTTATGGGCAGAATGAAATGAATACAAATTATTAACAGGTGCTTAACACAAAATAACAGAGATATGGTAAAATTGGTTTTCTATTCAATAATGAAATAAGATGAAACTGTAAAATGCAGCGGAAAGAAGCTTGCTGGAATGGTGACGGCTTATCTCTGAGAAGAGATGTGACGGTTGCATGCATTCACAAGAAGAAGACTAAAATGAGGCTTTGAAGGAATTTTTTCAATAAAAAAGAATTCCAAAAACCCTAGACATCCAAAAACCTAACCCTAGGAGATGAAGTGCCAAAAGTCATGTGGGCCCCGTTTGGGTAAGTTAGTACATCAACTTCCTGGGGTTGTAACTTTTGCATACGATCTCCGTTTTAGGTGTGTGATAGCCCATTGGAAAGGTATCATCGAGGAGATTAATTTTGGGGGATTAATAAAACCTTAATATATAATTGAGGAACTCAATCCTGAAAAACCTTCATTTAGGCCCTCAAAATGGCCCTGGAAGTTAAAACTGTTAAAAATAGTAAATTGCCAAAATTGTCAGAAAACTATTTTGAGCCAGTTGGAAAAGGTGGGTGGCCACTGATATCCATATCAATCAATACTCCCTCCTTAAGAAGCAATGTTCTCCATTGCGTTGAGGTCCCCCATCATATGAGGAAATTTCTATTGAATTTGGCCCAGGGTGAGCCACTTGCCTTGCTGTAGGAGCTGCCCTGCTTTGACGACTCGATAAAGCTAGATCCTTTGTTGTCGATTGCCCTTGATCTGTGTGTCCACAATATGATCATTGGATTCCTATTGTATGCATTCAGGGTTGATATCTATTGGTGTTAGTTGTTCTTCTACTTATGAGGTGTCCAATAATAGTGGGAAATAAGGGCGAAGGAGATCCACGTTGAACACTGGGTGCAGGCCAAGGAAGGGAGGAATGTTGAGCTCAAACGAATTGTCCCCCATGGCCTTGGTGATAGTGTATGGCCCATAATGGAGTGGGTGAATCTTCCGATGGGGTCTGGTAAGGCATTCTTTGTACAAGTGCAACCAAACTTTGTCACCCACCTAAAACTTATGTGGCACCCAATGTTGATCATGGCGTTGTTTGTACTTGTCATTGGACTTCTGCAGGATATCTTGAACCTATTGGCAGATGTGATGGACTCTATCAATGAATCGGGTGGCTTTTTCAACTTCAGTTGGAGTAGGAGATGAGTCAGTCGAGGTGACCACAAGGGAAAGTGCACCATATATGGGACCTTATGGTTGGAATCCAAACCCC
>SNQJ01S0017786.1:5016-18578 GCA_010110895.2 Picea sitchensis | reverse complement strand
CCGTGGATTTAGTGAGCTTGGTGTCCAGTAGTGACCAGAGGCTTGACCAGAATGTGCTGAGAAATCGACTATCCTGATCTGAGACAATGGTTTGTGGGATTCCAAAATGTACCCAGAATTGTTCAAAGAAGAGCTTGGCAGTGGCCTCTGTTGTGATGCTCTTCTTACAGGCAACCAGAATCGCCATCTTAGAAAAACAATCAACAACCACAAAAACACTGTCATTTCCCCACTTGGTGGATGGGAGGCTTGACATGTAGTCCATTGAGATGGATTCCCATGGCCTATCAAGAGTAGGAAGAGGGGTCTATAGGCCCCATTTCTTAGTGGTCGGTTTGGAAATAGCACAGGCAGTGCAGGACTTGATATACTTGCTGACCTCCTGTCAAAGTTTTGGCCAGTAGAAATGTTTCTAAAACATTGCCACTCTCTTTTCGATGCCAAAGTGTCCTACCACCCGACTGTATTGGGATTCCCAGATTAGCTTCACTTGCTTACTTGATGGAACACATATATGGCCCAGACGACACAACAACCCATCCTGAAGATCGAAATTATCGACAACGGCATTTGCACCCAACATTTGGTAGGTGATGGAAAAGTCAGAGTCTATCTCATAGAGTTGGGGCCATACAGATGTCTCAAGGCCACACGAGTCTAGCTCCATGGTGAGTGCCGCGACTGGCAGTCTGTTGAGGAAATCAATGACGCAATTGGTGCTTCATGTTTTATAGTTGATGTTGAGGTGGAATTGCTGCAAGTATGTGGACCACTTTTGATGGCAGTCATTCTGCAATTTTCCCTATGTCTGCATGAACTTCACTGGCTTATGATCAGTGTGGATGACTATCTCCTGCCCAATAATGTAATGTCTCCACTAGAGGCAGGCTTGTACAATGGAGTACATTTCCTTGTCGTAAGTAGGGTACTTACGGACAGTATATGACAATGTATCACTATGATAGGCCATGGGGTGGTCGTTTTGAGTGAGAATGGTGCCCACAACATAGTCTGAAGCATCTGTCTCAATTTCAAAGAGATGTTGCAGGTCTAGTAGTGAAAGTACTAGGGCTGAGCACAAATGCTACCTCAAATCATCGAACGCTTGTTGTTGGGACCGGCCCCATGAAAATTTCTCCTTACCACCACCCCTATTTATTTGGTTGAGGGCCCATGCAATATGGGAGAATCCCAACACAAACCTGCGGTAGAAATTGGTAAGGCCCAAGAAGCTTCGAAGCTCAGTGAGTGTTGGTGGGGCTGGCCAGTCACAGATGACCTGGATCTTGGCTGGATCCACATGTACGCCATGTTGATCAATGATGTATCCCAAGTAATAGACCTTGTCCATGCCGAAGGAGAATTTTTCCAAGTTGGCATATAGCTTGTGCTGCCGCAGGGTGTGCAGAGCCTGCTAAATATGTTGCAAGTGTTTGTCCCAAGTCTTTCTGTAAATTAGAATGTCATCTAGATACACCACTACAAAATTATTGGTGAATGGTCACAGGATATCATAAATCATCCTCATGAAAGTGGCTAGAGCATTTTTCAAACCAAAGGGCATGACCAACCATTCAAAAAGGCCTTCTTTTGACTTGAAGGTAGTCTTCCATACATATGTCTATTCTATCGGGACCTGGTGGTAGCCAGACTTCAGATCAATCTTACTCAACTATTTGGCCCCCGTGAGTTGATCAAGGAGGTCTTCAATTCGGGGAATTGGGTACCAGTTTCTGACTGTGATTTATTTAGAGCCTGGTAATCAATACAGAGTCACCAGGTTCCATCTTTCTTTTGTACCAACACGATTGGGCTCCCGCAAGGTGATGAGCTCGGATGGATGTGCCCCTCGTGGAGAAGTTATTGGATCTGTCACTTGATCTCCTCGTTCTCTAGCAAAGAGCGGCGATAGACTGGCCCATTCGGAAGGGGTGTGTTGGTGGTTAGATCGATGGGGTGCTTGACCTGGCAATGCAGAGGTACCCCTGTAGGTGAGGAGAAGATATTCGAGTATTCTTCCATGACCTTATCTATTTGCTTCTTCTGTGTGGAGAGGTCGGCCGCAAAGACCCTAGATGTGGCTGTGATCTCTCTCTTATTCTAAGAGAAAATCATGAAGAAGACAAACTTCCTTGTATGAGAGATGACCTTCCTGCATTTCTTAGCAGAGATCAAGGAAATAGCACTAGGTGGGACTGCCTCAGGTATCCTGTACAATTTCTTGTTCAAAGTAATAATAACACTACGAGGCCTAGACTCATATACAACATGACATTTCCATAAATAAGGTTTTCCCAAAAGAACATCACAAACTTCAAGAGGAGAAACATCACATCATACCTCATCTTTGAAGGGTTTGATGTCATACGATAGTCAACAGTGTTGGCTGACACGGAGATCGCTTCCTTGGACGAGCGATCCAATGGTGTAGGGTTGTGGGTGCGGCGTTGTTGGACATGTGAGCCACTTGATGACCTATATTGAGATGAGGTTCTTCTATCTACCTCTATCAACGATGAAGTGCAGTGGGGTGCCTTTTACCCACATCTGTGAATGGAAGAGGTGCTCTCCTTCCTCTGGCTCATCTGGTTCACCAAGCTGGAGCTTGGTGGTAGCAACGGTGGCATTGGGTTCCATGTCAATAATTTGTCTTCCCCTTTCTGGTTCTGGCTCAGAGTCAGAATCTGTATCTGATTTGGAGGCTTTCACTTCGACCACCAACGACTACTTTGAGCGGCAGTCAGGAGTGTTATACCAATGGCTCTTATGGAAGTCGCACCACTTCCCGATGTCTTTCTTTGTCTTTCTCGTGTCCTTCTTTTCTTGCAGCTTGGACTGGTTGTCCTGATATTTTCCATATTTTCTCTGTCCTTTGTTCTATGGGTTGGGGCCACCCTTTCCCCACTTTTTTTGTGCGAGGTTCCCAGGCCCAAATTGTTGTGTCTTCTTTTTTAGCTTCTACTCGATTTTGACAACATATCGGTAGGCCTCACCCAAGGATGAGATGTCTAGAAATTCTATTTCAGTATGGATGTATCTATGCAAAGCACCACGATACTTGAGAACCATATGTTGCTTTGAATCTTTGATTCCCATCTTGGTGTTCAATGTATGCAAGATATTTGTGAAATCGGGCACTGCTTGGTCTCTTTCTTGTCTCAATGTGGTCCATTTGGTATACATGTCATCATAACTTTTGATAGGGTATTATTGTTCCTTAATAGTATTCCTAAAGGATTCCCAGGTGGTCATGACTGAAAATAATGAGGTTTCCTCTGTTTCCTTTTGCTCACAGAATTTTTCCCACCAATCTTTGACATGGGGAACGACTTTAAGGAGCGCAAAAGTAATCTTTTCTCTATTTGAAAAGTTATGGATAGAAAAATACCCTTCTAGTAGATTCAACCACTTGTCTACAAAATCTACATATATACGACCTTCAAATATAGGAATATCAAAGTTTAATTGTACCTTGAAGGGGGTGATGCCTCTGTTCGAAGAATATGCATCGCCTGTTGGTAGCCACCGAAGGATTTGCGCAAAACTATCCATCATCTCGTTCGTCTGTTGCGTGAGGGATTCCTCAATAAACAGTTTGAAAGGATCTCTTGTCCTATCATATTTCTTTTCTCCTTCCATGAGAGGTCACTTGGGTGTGCAAGAGCTTCTGTCCTCAAGAGAAACAAGCTCGAGACCCAACTCTTTGTACTCTGACCTCAATGGGAACATGCATTAAGATGACAAGGAGCAGACTGCTCTGATACCATTGATATGGATTTTATGAGAAGAACAAAATGAATAAATATTATTAACAGGTGCTTAACACAAAATAACAAAGATACAGTAAAATTGGTTTTCTATTCACTAATGAAATAAGTTGAAACTGTAAAATGCAGTGGAAACAAACTTACTAGAATTGTGACGACTTATCTCTGAGAAGAGATGTGATGGTTGTGTGAATTCACAAGAAGAAGATTACAATGAGGCTTTGAAGGAATTTTTACAATAAAAAAGAATTCCAAAAACCCTAGACATCCAAAAACCTAACCCTAGGAGATGAAGCACCAAAAGTCATGTGGGCCCCGTTTGGGTAAGTTAGTACATCAACTTCCCAGGGTCGTAACTTTTGCATACGATCTCTGTTTTAGGCATGTGATAGCCCGTTGGAAAGGTATCATCGAGGAGATTCATTATGGGGGATTAGTCATGCCTTCACATATCATTAAGGAAATCGATCCTGAAAAACCTTCATTTAGGCCCTCAAAATGGCCTCGAAAATTACTAAAAATAGTAAATTGCCAAAATTGTCAGAAAATTGTTTTGAGCCTGTTGGAAAAGGTGGGTGGCCACCGATATCCATCTGGATCACAATGCCTCATTTTTTCAATCAATGATTTCTTCATTAGAGCACAAGTTTGGAGTTGCAGTTCAAGAAGAAGGAAGAGAGAGAGAGAGGTGCATTCTTGGAGAGGAATTTATGTATTGTTTGAGTTATCTCTTGGCATTGTATTGGCTATATATATATTAAGGATTTTTTTGTTGGATTTTCTCCACCATGAGGATTTCCTAGGATAAATATTGTTTCTCTTGTGATTGTGTATTTCTCAGTGATCCTATCTATGTTATGGTTATCTAGTGAATTGAAAAGAAACCTAATAATAGATTAACCTTAACATGGTATCAGAGATAAGCTGAAGAGAGCATCTTTCAAAAGAAGAAGAAAAATGTCACTATTGCCATACATGAAAATTAGGGATTTTTATTGAAGAAGGTTTTCAGCCTCAAAGTCATCTAGAAAAGTGCACCCTAGCCCAAGGAACTCTTTGGCACCTTCAACGCACCTTTTCAAAGGGTAGATCTCTTGGAAAATGAAACCCTAGTTTTTACAAAGTACCAAAAGTAACAAAAGTACCAGAGTACTAGAAGTACCAGAAAACCAGAAGTACCAGAAAACCAAAAGCACTAGTCCAAAAATCCATTGATCAAGTTTGAAGGGGTAAAATTTGGATTTTCAGAAATCTGGCTACGCCATCTTCCTCGCCTCAACTCAGTTCATCTATCCTCTAGATCAAAATTTAAAAAATTGAAGTTTGAAAAATTAGGGTTTCCTCATAAAAACCTAAGTTGCAGTTGTAGTCTCAGAATCAGTTGTAGTATCAATTGCAGTTGCAGTCTCAGAATCAGTTGCAGTATCAATTACAGTTGCAGTATTAGTTGAAGTATTAGTCGTAGTACCAGTTTCAGTCACCCTTGAAATTTTTAAGAGTTGGTGATCATTATTGCTTCTATTAGATGGTTCTACTACCTGCAAATTCCATCAAAGGTATGTACTCACACATGTTTAAACAATTAATATTTAAAGGGTATTTGCAAGAGAATGGATCTCTTGCCATATATCCAAAAGTATCTCAATATCCAACACATTTAGAAGAATAATGCAACTTAGGTTTTATTATTCTGATATGCATCTATTTGTTATGACATTATTTTGATCTGTTGCATGTTGAAGCTATGACCATGATACTAACATTTGGTCAAAATATTTGATGTATTAAAGAAGAGATCATAGAGTTTATTCTCTAACCCAACCTTCTATCATGAGAGCATATTGTCCTAGTACAAAATACAGGTTAAAGAAAGAAATCATCTTGAGTGAAGGAGACTTGGAAGAAAAGAAACACACACTCATTCTTGAGGACAAAACTCCAAGTTCCAGGTTTGATTAATTAAGTTGATAAGATTCAAAGCTGCACATGACAAAGTTGATAACTACCCCTTTAAAAGTAAACATTATAGTTGATATAACAGTCCTTGAAAAGTATTATACTTGGTAGCATATTGAGGTAAATGATTAATGTAATCATTTTCTTGATAAAACTAGCATCTTCTCTAGGAGAAACCTATTGTGTTAGTTCCAGGTTTCCATGGAGGAATGCTTGATCACAACACTATAAGAGTGTTGACCTCATTTTGTATTGTATTTCTCACTTTTTATCTCTGCCTCATAAAGGTCACAAGTGATAGCTCTAAAAGAGCTACTTTGATGCTTATTCATGTTATTGTTATCTAATATTATCAAAAAAGTATTATTCTTGCTTGTTGTTTTGTTGACCTTGTTTTAGGTCAAAGGTGATAACCCTGAGGAATCTATAGTGAATGTTTCTGAAGGCAACATAATATATGAGACACGAAGAAGACATTGTAAATGACCATATACACTCATGTACCAAAGAAGATGAAGAAGAATCTATCTCTTGAGATTCAAAGTATCTCATATGAAGATTGATGTTAAAGAGAATAAGGATCTAAAGATGACCAAACATTAGAACAAGATCTCATAGTAGAATTGTTCAAAGGTTAATGAAGCCACCTTGATGGGAAGCATAACTCATTTGAAGCTTGACTCAGTCTTTCATATTTAGACTTGGTATTCAGCACCAAGTATACCCTGTAAGAGATGATGAAGTCCTTGTAGACTCAAAAGAAATCAAGGATAAGCTTGGTCTCATAAAGGATTAGATGAAGAGACAAATTCCAATATTGGGAGACATATGCCATGAGAAGACTAGATCGTAACTTCAGAGACTCCTAGGAGATATGAAATCTCTTGGAAGATTCCCTTGTTTCACTGACAAAGAAGGAAGCCATTCAGAAATACTATGATATGGATTCTTCTGTAAGACTAGAAGAGAAGTCAATATTGACTTCCAATATTGATCTATACAGATAAAACATGTTGCATATGTACAAATCTTGATGTGTGTCCAGAGGATTCTCCTAGAAAAAATGAGAAGACTATGAAGAGACACTTATTGAAGAAATAGTTCCAGTATTTATGAAGACAACCAGAACAACCATAGTATGAGATGCAGGGGGAGCAATCCCCATATTTAAAATTGAGCAGCAGTTAGTGCATTACATTAGTTGGGCCATGGATACATGACTACAATGAAATATAGTGTTACCTCCATGAAAGAAGAAGAGCTATCTTCGGTATCAGTTATTAATCCACTCTCAGTTTCATATGAAGTTGTTGACATGATAGAGTAGAGGAGTTACTCCCAGATTTCAACAGTCATAGTGAGAATGGAGAAACCATTCTCAAATTTAGAGCAGGTGCAGGTGCAGAGTCCTATTTCCATAAGGAACAATTACATAGAGAGTAGAGGACATACTCCCATATGGTGAGACAGATAGTGCTTTGCATAAAGAACATAGAGGTAGCACATGATTGTGAAGATTGAGTTGCAACTGAGCAAGTGTACTAGATTGGTTTAATATAATGAGAAAAAATGATTTGAATATTGAAGATAGAAAGACACATGTCTGCCAGTTGAAGAAGGATATGTATGTGTTGAAGCAAGCTCCTAGATCTTGATATGGAAGAATTTATAGTTTCCTAAAGATCTTGGGATTTACCAAAAGTAAAGTTGATTCTAACCATTATCTCAAGGTTATGAATGATGATCCAGTGATGTTACTAGACTATATGTAGATGATGTACTCTTCACAAGATGAAGAAAATCTCATCATAGATTGCAGAAGAAGCTTGCTATAGAGCTTTATGGAAGACCTAAATGAATTATCTCTTAGGTCTTGAAGTTTGGAAGAGCGTAGAGAAGATCTTCCTTAACTAAGGGAAGTATGCAGTTAAAATTAAAAAGGGTTGATATGTTGAAATGAAAATACATGAACACACCCATGGAAACAAAGTTGAAGCTCCTGGTAGATACCTCATCGGAATTGGTTGGTGTTGCTTTGTACAAACAGATTATTGGTTTAGTGATGTATCTGACGATTACTAGGCTAGATGTGTGTTTTGCCTTGAGTCAGTATCTGGTAGAATCCAGACGTATTCATCTTGATGATACAAAACATGTGATGAGGTACCTTAAGGTTACATTAGATTGTGGTCTTAATGATGATGGAGATCACGACTTCAGACTGAGTGGGTACACTGATTCAGATTGGGATGGAAGTGTCTCTGATAGAAAGATCACTTCAAGATCTTGTTTTAGTCTGAGTCCAGCCATGATCTCATGGCAGAGTAGGAAGCAAATCAGCATTGCTCCTAGCACGGCATAAGAGGAATACATTGTTGCATGTTCCACTAGTTGTGAAGCCATATGGCTTCAAATGTTGGTGATCGATCTATTTGATCTGGAGATGGAAGCCACCATGATTCTATGTGATAACCTAGTTGTATAAAATGATGGAGAACCATGTGTTCCATGATGAGTCGAAGCAGATAGAAATCCAATATAACTTCACCCATGATATGAAGTAGAGAGTAGTTATAAAACTCCAATATGTTGAAATAAATTAATAGGTTGCAGATGTGTTAACCAATCCTATGTCTCATGTAAAGTTTTAACACTTTTGAGACGAGCTTGGTACAGTCCAAAAGGACCTCCCTCGAAAAGGGGAGTAGTGTTGATGATACTATGGTATCTTGATCAGTAGTGGTAGCTCTGTTAGGATTTTTATAATCCTAGGGAATCTTATGAATCCTGGGAAAATTCCAAAGGTCCAGTAAGGATGGTCTATCAAAGTACCATGTGGTAGCTCCGTTAGGATTTTATATCCTAGGGAATCTTATGATTCCTGGGAAGCTCCTTAGGGACTGTCAGAGTACCACAAAATGTTTTTGTTGCCATCCTTGTGCTGTGATGTCATCTTAATTGTTGTGATGATGTTCCAACTTAATTGTTGTGATGATGTGCCATATTAATTACTGTGATGATGTGCCAGCTTAATTGTTGTGATGATGTGCTAGCCTTGTGTTGTGATGATGTGCCAGATTAATTGTTGTGATGCCAGCCTCGTGCTGATAACATGCCAGCCTCATATTGTGATTATGTGCCAGCCTCGTGCTATGATGATGTTCCAACCTCATGATGTGATGATGTTGCCAGCTTCGTGCTGTGATGATGTGTTGCCAGTATCGTACTATGATGCCAGCTTCGTGTTGATGATATTGTGTAGTTAGCCTCATGATGTGATTCCAACTTCGTGTTGATGATGTTGTGATGCCAGCCTCATGCTGAAGAATCTCAACCTAGTGTTGATGTTGATGATGCTCCAACCTTCGTGCTGTGATATTGTTGTTGTTGATAATGCTCCAGCCTTTGTGCTATCATATTGTTGTTGTTGATGTTGTATCAGCCTTGTGTTGTTATTGATGATGATGATGTATTAGTATTATACTAATCCATGTTGATGCATTTGATGATGATGATGCCACTTCAACCTCTTGCTAAAGATGATGATGATGATGCCACTTCATCTTCTTGTCGAAGATGATGATGATGATTCCACTTCAGCATCTTGCTGAAGATGATGATGATGATGTTACATTAGCCCCATGTTAAAGAATATGATGATATGACTTTAGCCTCATGCTAAAGAAGATGATGATGCTACTCCATCTCCATGCTATGAATGATGATGATGAGAAAAAATTTCGATGATTTATAGATACGCCTATTAGTGTTCCAAGATGTTGTTGATGTTGTTTCCCTCTCTCTCTCACCTGATATTGTTGTAGAATACCCTTCTTGTTAAAGGGAAGTGTTGAAATATTGTAACTGCAAAGAGTATTCTATTTATTATTGATGTATTATTCATTAGATCAATCCCCTTTTGTGGATTGATCACGTCGGGTATTGTAAATGACCAAATCCCCTTTTGTGGATTGGTCAAACCCTAATTGTAATAGGCTAAATGAGAATTCGGACCCCAGAATATGTTAAAAGTGGTTATAACCACCCAGAATGAGAAGTTGGCCCTGCCAATGAAAAGACACCTCAGTTCAGCACCTGCCAGATTGTATAAAGAAGAGAGGCCAATGCCTCATTTGTTCACTCACTCATTTGTTCATCAGAGCACAAGTTTGGAGTTGCAGTTGGAGAAGATGGAAGAGAGAGAGAGAGAGGCACATTCTTGGAGAGGACTGTCTATATTGTTTGAGTTATCTCTTGGCATTGTATTGGCTATCTATATTAAGGAAGTTTTTGTTAGGTTTTCTCCCCCATGAGGGTTTCCCAGGATAAATAATGTGTCTCTTCTGATTGTGTATTTCTCAGTGATCCTAGCTATGCTATGGTTATCTAGTGAATTGAAAAGAAACCTAATAATAGCTTAAACATTAACATGGTGGAGGACTCCAAGTGATCAACATCCATCCTGAAAGATTTAAATGCCACAATGATCACTCTAATCCCGAAAGAAAATGAAGCTAGGACCCCGGACCACTACATACCTATAGCCCTATGCAATGTAGTTTACAAGATAATATGCAAAGTCATAGCCAATAGACTGAAGCCACTCCTTCCCACATTGATTTTACAGGAACATGAGGGTTTTGTGGAAGGAAGACAAATCCTGGACAATATCATCCAAGCCCATTATATTGTTGAGTATCCATTTTGACACCTTTATTACCCTATATTACCCTCTATTTGAGCCTATTTTACCTATGATATGTGTATACAATTGACTGCTTCCTCCACAAATACACTTCATGACCTTGTCCATATGCATAGAGAGGTAACTTATGATTAAGGCATGATTTGTTTAGTTTTCTTGAATTAATTCGATTAAATGCTTGATTATGTATGATCCTAATCATTTTGACTCTTAAGCATATTGATCTGGTACCTCACTATTCTAGTAATACAAGATACAATGTGATCTGGTACCCAGTTTATTCCAACACCAAGGCTCCACCTATTATGGTACCCAGTCTATTTTGGTACCATCTTTGTGCCTCTTTCGGTACCAGCTTCATCTAGTAGAATCTCTACACTTCATTTGGTACCATGTTTGCACCTCTTTTGATACCAGATCTTCTCCTCTTTCGGTACCACCTCTATGATTCATCCGGTACCATATTTTCACCTCTTCCGACACTAGTTTCATCCAGTACCAGCTCTCCATTTCTTCTGGTACCAGCGGCATCCTGTACTAGATTGCACCTATTCTGGTACTAGCTCCAGCCGATACTACCATCGTGTTGGTCCAGTACCCATAGTAGTGACTGTGTTCATCCGGTACTAAACCCTTTCTTACAGGATTCCAATACTAGTTGTTCTAATCCGGTACCAACTATGCTAATCTGGTACCAACTGTGTTAATCTGGTACTAGACATAATTTGAAATTTTTAAATGTTTCTAGAAGAAAATAGGGCACATGGGTTTTGTCTAGAATGATGTTTTCATGCCGACATGTGCAACATAATTCACCCAGATTGCATGTGTGGACCTCTAGCTCAGGGGGACTGATTCTACCAAAATTAGCAAAAATCTAAAACTACCAACTTACGCCTCCATTTCCATGCAGACGACATCAGATCTAGAAATTTGAAGATAACATTTATGTCTAGAATATAGAAATTGAGCAATACATGGGAATTTTTTCAAAATTAGAATTTGTTTGGAAGATATGGGTGGAGTCCTAACTCGAATATGCCCAAATTGATGAAAAACACAGATTTTTGGGATTTGTCCTAAAAATGTAAAAATTGATTTCTTAGTTTGGGGATTCGGTTTCATCCATGCCTCCATGGATTTTGCGCATAAATAAGACCTCATAGGTCTGAGTAATGGGGAATTCCATGTTGTTATGCTAATGTATTGTCTTCTGAACATATATTTTCTATAAGTCTCTTTGTTGGAAAGTAATATGAATTATAGTTGTTGATCTTGTGCATTTTTGGAACCTACTATCCTGTGAGTTTTTCCAGCTTCCATGTTGGAATCGGTAAGGGCCCATCGTTCTAACATGGTAAGCTTGTTGTAAAATAAAGCTTAGTTTTTATTATTGCACATGTTTGTTTTAGTCATGTACCTATGTAATTCTTGTTGTTACCTTGATTTCTTATCTGAATTAGAAATATTCTGACGGTAAGTGGTGAAGTGTGAGTAGTGTTCAATGTGTTATTGTTAGTATAACAAATTTGGTGCACCATAGTTTTAGGAATTTTATTTAGCTTGTTGTCAGAAATACACATGATAGGATAGGTTTAAAAATTCTTAAAGTGTGATTATTTACATTCATGAATCTGAGTTAATTTTTAGAATTTGTTGAGATTTGTAACATGTGTTAGCCAAGGATCCATTTGAGAATTCTATCTCTTGTATTACATGAACCAATAAATGGATTATGCTCCTGGTATATAAGCTAGACAGTTCTTTTTCAAGGCTGCAAGATTTGATTGAGTGTGAGGAATTATATATGGATTTCTTGCAAGTTATTATTGAATTACATTGTTATAGGAAATGAGATTATATCTCCATCTCTCACCCTACATGCACCTACAATGGAGTGTCTTCCTCTACTTGTTATTTCTTCTAGAATTGATTGATGCTTTATTTTGAGATATTCAACATGTTAATTGTTATCAGTTTAGTTTCTCTAGGAGATATAATGAAAGTTCATATTTTCCTTTCATGAGGCATCAATGAACAGTTCCATCACCTAAAAAAGAACTTTAGATCATATGCTTGTTTATGATTTTTTCTTTCTAATTTTTGAATTGTGTGAAGAGTGTTATCTTTGAAGTGTGGAAACGAAGTGTTATGTTTCTTGATTGAACTATACTCATCAGACATAGGGACCAATCTTTTATCAGCACATATGGTGCATCAACTCTACTGATTATGAATCCTGGTTGATAATTTATGTTTGGTAATATATTATGCATATAATTGCACCAACATTTTGGCGTCGTTGTCGGGGAGTTGTAAACGATAATAGGTAGTATTTGAATTAGATTTTTTTAATGGTTTTGGATTGGTTTTATGGATGACATAAGGGCAGAGAGAAGATGGTAAGACATGAGGGAAGAGCCCATGCATCCACTTTGGTGGGGTTACTCCAAAGTTAGGTTGTCCTCTCTTTGTTTAATGAAAGTGTGTGTTTTTTTTCCTTCTTTTATACAAATTTGGTTTTATTTATGATGAGCTAACCTATGCGAACTGATAACCTGGGGACAACAGGGTCCCAGTAATGCAAGGAGTTCAAGTTTGGTGTGTTTTATTTTTTGCAAATAGTTTTAAAATTTCAGATCTTTGATAATAAATCAGTTTTGGGGTGTTGTAAGAACCCTTGAGTACTAATTTGTGTTGCGAGACTGATCCAGATTATTTTCGGCATGAAATGAGAGTGGAGATATAATAAAGAAATGCACAGAGATATCGCATATATCCAGTAATATAACAGAAATATATCAGAGATGCAACCATAAACACAAAGATACAGTAATACACGATTTTTACTAATGAAAGAAATGTACAGAGACTGTAAAAATACGGAGTGAAAGACTCGCTAGAATGGTGGCAGCTTATCTCTGAGAAGAGATGTGACGGCTACTCGCATTCACAAGAAGATGGTTACAATGAGGCTCTGGAGGCCTTTTCACAATAATCGGGAATGCCAAAAGTCCTAGACATCCAAAAACCTAACCCTAGGAGATGAAGCACTAAAAGTCATGTGGGCCCCGTTTGGGTAAGTTGGTGCATCAACTTCCCGGGGTCGTAACTTTTGCATACGATCTCTGTTT
>SNQJ01S0017785.1:171206-184345 GCA_010110895.2 Picea sitchensis | reverse complement strand
ATCCTCTTGCGAGGTTGCGTGTGGCGCGATTACCCTCGCGCTGATCAGGCCTGACGGCTCTACGGATAGGCGGTTCACCTACCCATCCCTCATTAAGCCATCAACCTGCCAGCCTGCAAGGCATTAAATTCAGGGCCAGCGAGCCGCTTTTGGTTCTCCGGACGAGTGGAGTCCAAATACGGTATTAATGCTCGGTGGAAGTTAACGCCACCTTTTCAGGTGCCTTCCACCGCCATCGTGGTCTCTTTTCTGCACATCCCCTCTCAGCAGTCCTGCAATAAATTCAAGATGTTATTCACATTTATGAGTTTTCCATAGTTCTTGGCCAACCCAGTTATATTTACAAGCTGGGGGAAACAGGGTGTTACAGCCACGGCCACTACAGAACTATTATGGACAGGCACTATATTTTGTTTGAAGTACGAATCAAAAGGTAAAGGTGAGGTATGTAAATTTTATGTAAATACAATTAAGCTATAGTTAATGAGAAGATTCCAACTCATTTATTACCACTCATGTAAAATCATTATTAGCCGCACTTGAAGGGGGGGGGAGGAAATATCAAACTTTTATACCATCATTTCACACGAATTAACCACCGCCATTCCTATTTACCATCCTTTCGTTTGTTTCAGCACCATTTGCATGCCTTCACTCGAAAAACTCACTCTGCACAGAAGCGGTTACTCAACTCTTTGACACTGCATTTTACCGAGTTGTTAGCTATGGGAGGCCCTGTTATATAGTACGAACCCGCCACGACAGCCCTGTTAGAACTGTATCCAGAATTTTATCAAATTTTTCTGCAGGCAGGATGGCTCGGTTATTTTCAGAGACTCCAGGGGTATGATCAACAACAGGTTCTGCAATTTGCTCGAAATCTCCAGGAAGATCATTCCATTGTTCAAGGGGTTCAGATTTCAGTTATAGAAGAGGATATAGCACAGGTTTCGGGTCTCCCTGCCAATGGCATTCGCTTGTTCAGCCGCAAACATATCATCCCCAATGCCCAGCAGGATTTACTCTTGCCAGGGGAACAAATTGAATCCAAAGGTCGGGGTGTCCGACTTAGCTCGTTGTCGCCTCCATGGCCGAAAGTTGCAAGATTTATCAAGCACTACCTTACCTTCGAAGGCCGATACCAGGTAGTCTACCAGTCTGATTTTGTCCTGTTGTCTCATTTAAAACATACTAGATTGGTGAACATTCCTTATTATCTGCTCGATTGTCTTAAAAATATGTCGCACTACTGTAAAAGGATAAAGATCCCGCCCTTTCACTTGCCCATCACCGTCTCGTTCAACTACTTATCCAAAATGGTTTTGCCCAACAAAACCCTCCACTAAACAACCCACCCATAGATCCCTAAGAAGCTGCGAAAATTCCTGAAAATCTTCAGGAACAGCAACCACAAAACCCTCCAGATTCTCCAGAAATACCTAACAGTTCGCCTACAAACCCAATCAATCCAATTAAACCCCCTACCATACCAAGCCCACCCCACATTTTACCAGAATCATCCACTCTTTCCCTTCATATTCTTAGTGACGATTATGAACCAGACAATTCTCCTTGTCCCATCATTGAGGAAAAGCCCCCACGTAAACGAAAGCAAATTCCTTTCTTTCCGCCCTTTTTACAAAGAAAACGAAAAAGGGCCTCAAAAAGGGTAGCCACTGCCCTAAACCCCCAACCCATCCGACTAATACCCCGTACACCTCCAACCTCCCAAATTTCGGAATCTTTACCTATTCCACCCACGGGCACTGAAACACAAGAACCAGATACCCAGTGTGTTGTGACATCATCCGTTTCAAATCAAGTAGCTGAAACACAAGAACCAGCTACCCATTTATTAGCTGAAACACAAGAACCATCTACCCATTCAGTAGCTGAAACACAAGAACCAGCTACCCATTCAGTAGCTGAAACACAAGAACCAGCTACTCATTTAGTAGCTGAAACACAAGAACCAGCTACTCATTCAGTAGCTGAAACACAAGAACCAGCTACCCATTTGTTAGTTGAACCACAAGAACCAACTACCCATTCAGTAGCTGAAACACAAGAACCAGCTACCCATTCAGTAGCTGAAACACAAGAACCAACTACTCATTTAGTAGCTGAAACACAAGAACCAGCTACTCATTCAGTAGTTGAAACACAAGAACCAGCTATAGTTGTCACACAAGAACTAGCTACAGTTGAAACACAAGAACTAGCTGTCGATATTGATACCGAGACACAGGAATCAGATGCCCAAGGTGCTACAACATTACTTTCTTTACATCAAGAAGCTGAAACACAAGAATCAGTTGTCGATCATGTAGCTGATCCACAAGAACCAGCTAGTGAGGCTGTGACTACTACACAAGAACCAGTCACTCCTCAACCAGAACCAACAATGGCCTCTGTCTTACAAGAAAATGAGTTCCTAAGGTCCGAACTGGAAGCCTACAAGCAAGAGCTAGCATGGCAAAGGAAGCCTATGAGAAGGAACTTAAATTGTACACCCTAGCTCGCATAGCGACCATGTCAAAGGGAACTACAAAAGAGAATCTGTGTAGAGAATATATGTGCAGTCAATGTGGGGACATCTACTATCAAGTAGGCTACAAAGTAATTCAAATTCCAATGCCAGGAGCTCCCCCTGCACCTTCGACTTTTGCAGTCAAAGAAGAACACCCTGTTGTTACACAAGAACCAGCAGGACCTTCCAAAATTAAGACTAAGCCCTGGCCTACAACAAATTTCAAATCTGAAACCCCTACTTTTGTTAATAAAGTTGTACAAACATTTCCCATTGATGAATCTGCCCCTCCCAGCCAGATCAATACCCACACCTTTGTGGAACAAGCCACTCAGACCCTACCTTAGCCTACTACTTGCAACGCCGAAACACAAACTCGGCCATGGGATGAGCAGGCAATAATAGAGAAATGGAAAAAAGAGTCTGCTATTACACAGGCCAAAAGCCTGCAAGAACACAGACAAATCTGGATAAACCATATCTATTCAAACAAGGAAGCTTTGGAGCAAACAAGCTAGGAATCCCGTGCCTATAAGAAACGGAATAAAGAGCTTAAAGGCAGATTGCTCCTGATATTTGACTTGGCACAAAAGTTGTCGACTGCAAGAAAACCATCTTGCAATTACTCGTTGTTCCTCATGGAATGACTTACATGGTTTCAGATCAAATCAATCAAAGAAGGCAGACCCCGTGCAGTGTTAAATCCAACAGATTTTGTCAAAACCTTTGCAAAAGCCTCTACTATGGATCAGCACCTCCTCTGTGAGGCATATTTTCATAATGAGGCCATCCCTGAGAACCGACAGCTTAACCTTAACCCTCTTTTCGGTGACATCCAGATTCGGGCACTTACCTCCTTCCTCAACAATCAGATTATATGGCAGGATGACTTCCTAAATGCCAAGCATAACGAGGATAACCGTCTTCTCTGGATAAGGCCAGAACCACAAAATGTTGCCACCTTTGTTACAGAGTATTATTAGTTTTTGAAGAAACCAGGGATGACTCAACACATTCAGCAACTACAGACAACAGTGCTTCAGGATTGTCAACAGTTCATTAAATCCACAGAGATTGCTGCCCTATAGGCAAATAACATCTTTTGGCAACAATCTACTGAGAAAAGACAGGAACACAATCCTTTTAGCCCCACTAATCTTTAGATAGCAATCTCCAGGGTACCTAGCTACATCAAGTGTGTTCAACAATGTGTTGAAAGTTGGATAGGGTATCAGTTTCATTTTCCTATCCTCTGGATGCCAGCAGAGAAATGCCAAATTCATTATAAGTTGCCCAAGAAGACAGAAATATTAGCTTGGCAAAGGTTACAACGTGTTCAAGGGTTCAGAGCTCCAACAGACAGCACCTTCCACAGCTACTGCTTGAGTAACTTGCACGCTCAGAGTCAGTATCCAGATTCTGATTCGGAGTGAAGTTACCTAAGGACATGCAACATTTTAAGTTGGGGGGGATGTTAGGACCCTACAATGTACCTTTTTACTCACACTTTTGGCTACCTTTACACCCTTGTTTCACTCACATTTAAACTCACATTATCATCTTACCCTATCTTTCCAAAGGTATACAACGTCTCTTCTCTTTACTATATGTTTAATCTGTTTTGCATATAATTTTACATTACTCTCGTACTTAACCATTGATCAGAAATGTATAAGCGCTGAAACAGTTCGAACTGCAGATTAGCATTGAGGCTTGTTGCTGAAACAGTTAAAGCATTCAAACCCTGTGGCTGAAACAGTCTGTGGACTACGATGCTGAAACAACAACTCACACAGAAGAAGTTGTTACACTCTTCGTGGTCTACGATGCTGAAACAGAAACTCACACAGAAGAAGCTACTACACTCTTTGTGGTCAACGATGCTGAAACAACAACTCACACAGAAGAAGCTGCTACACTCTCTGTGGTCAACGATGCTGAAACAACAACTCACACAGAAGAAGATGTTACACAGTCCGTGGTCAACGATGCTGAAACAGCAACTCACACAGAAGAAGTTGTTACACAGTTCGTGGTCTACAATGCTGAAACAACAACTCACACAGAAGAAGTTGTTACACCCTCTGTGGTCTACGATGCTGAAACAGCAACACAAAACTGTTACATTGACCACAACAGTCGCACCTTGAGTTAGCATTAACCATCGTTGTTGCCTGAGACCAAGTTGCTAAAACAGTCAGAACGCAAATCCCGTGGCTGAAACAGCCCACGATTTGCGATGCTGAAACAACATACAATAGTAGTAACAAGAAGACAAATAAAGAAGTTGTTACTCCAGCCGCAACAGCAACACCTCACTCAGCACTTGTAATAGCATTCTGTTACGGGAGACTAGGATACCCTATTCTAGTATAGAAATCGGATCTGACTAAGAATAGGATTCAGATGCGCAAATGTAATTTGATGATCAAATTGTATAGAGGGGATTCTCCTCTTTAAATAAGAGGAAATCATCATTAGAGATGACCTTCTTTTTAGATAAGAAAGGATTTTACAGAGAAGGACGTGTTTTAATTTAGATTGTAATATGATACAGTTGACAGATGAATAAAATATTGTTCTGAGCATTTCTCTCTAGTTCCTTTCGTTCAGGGGAATCTTGTGAGAAGGGAGGGCCAACCTTCTTCACAAGATTCACCCATTAGCTTTGTAGTGTGTTAGTGTTTCTTTTGTTCATGCCTTGATTAAATTATGTTTTGTTGAAACACTACTTTACTGAACTCTGTCTTGCTGAAACTCTGCTTTACTGATTGTTACATTGTTTTCATATGATTCATGCTTGGGTAACTGTTAATCATTCTAGTTAGCAATCCTATTTGGTGAATTTATGAAAGCTTGATAATGGACAGGTGTTGAAGATTCCTGCTTGGGGAATAGGGTCCTGTTCCCTGTTAAGAGATAGTTAGCCTCCCATGTGTGTCAATCATTTCAATTCGTAATGAGTTCATGAAAGTGTGCTAATCGGAAACAGGTGTTGAAGATTCTTGCTTAGGGAATAGGGTCATGTTCTCTGTTAGGGGATAGTTAGCCTTTAGTGTGTGTTAATCATTTCGATCAGTAAGGAGTTCATGAAAGTGTGATAATCGGAAACAGGTGCTGAAGATTCCTACTTTGGGAATAGGGTCATGTTCTTTGGTTACAGAATAGTTGGTCTTTCCTTTTTGCAGTGTCCTGAAAGATTTCTTTTCCAGGTTGTTATTTTCTTAATGTAATCCAGGATTCTTTGGACAATTATTTCTTTAAACATTGAACTCTGCAATAGGTAGATTTCTTTCCTGTAATTCAAGTTAGAACTTCAGTTTGTTCAAGGCAAAAGTGTGACTAATATATTTTTACTACAACTCTAGGTTGCTTTTGAGATTGAGCATATATAGTGCGTGATTACCTTTGAAATAAACAGACTTCTCTGGGTTGACAATTTATGTAGCACTTGATTGTTTAGTTAAATAAGCAATTATAGTGACCAACAACAGTAATTTTTCTGATACCTTTCCCAACGAATTAATCATCACCTTTCCTACAAGAAAAGAGAAGCCAAACACCTAGCAATACTAGTTGCACAAACATTGTAACAACCCTAATTAACTATGTAATTATCATGAATAATTAATTATTAAAATGACTTTATGGAGACTTTATTATAATATTATTAACATTGGTAGATGAAGTAATTAATGGGAGGGATAAGGTGGTGGAGGAGTTAATGGGGGTAAGGCGGTTGGAGAAATGGATTCGAGAGAGGAAGATAAGGGAGAGGGAAGAACTTGAGGACAAGCATCTTGGGTTTTGGGATATTTTTGTTTTATGGGAAGGTAAGAAAATTTGCAGAGGAAGAAGGAGGAGGGTAGGAAACAATAGTTTTGGGCTGGAACAGTTTTGCTTGAGGACTCTCACAGGGGCACGGTTGTTGCTGGGAATTTTGTCCTCAAAGGCCAGGAAACCGTAAGGATTCCTGGAGCTAGGGAGTCAGAGAGGTTGTTCCTAGTTGGTTGGGAGGTTAATACTCAATTTGGGCAGGTTCAGCATCATCAACTTCAGGTTGAGCATCAGGTTGAGGTAAATACCTTATGCATTCTCTTATTGTTGTTATCATTATATTGTTGTTAACTATTGTACTGTTGTTAATTATTGTATTATTGTAGTATGTTGTTAGAATGTTGCTAAACTGTCAATTATTATGCTAAACTGCCAATTATATTGTTGGAACAACAATTAAAGAAGTAGGTTAGAAATGATTTATGTATTTCTATTTATTTTTTTGAGGCTATGTATGCATAGGCCTTACAAATGGTATCAGAGCCTGGTTTCAAAACTAAAACCTAGGGATTACCCATCCTCATCACTGAAAGATTATGATATATGTTCTATAAACAACCCAAAAAGAAAACATGAATATGCAGCCCTGAAACCCTTTAATCACAACTAGTAAATAACTAGAAATAACCATGAAATGTTTATGAACATTTCATGAACTTGTTCACCTGTACAGGTGAAATCCTTGAAAGGAGTTATATAAATAGAAATAATTAGACATATATATATATATGAGCCCTAGGGTCAAGCTCCAACTCCACCCAACCTGCAAGCCAAGCACAAAAACAACAAATTTTAACACTTGTTATAAATAAACAGATATATATATATATAATAAAAAAAATTATGGTCTTTGTATCCAAATCCCAAGTCTTAAAACAAATCTTTAAGTCAAAAACATACCAAAGCACTCGACACACATGCGCCCAAAGACCAAGCACTCGAATCTTACGCCAAGCCACCAAGAGAGGAGCCCACAAGGGCATAGAGTGCACTACATGTCAAATTCATTACTGAAAATAGATCACATATGCACCCTAGTCCAGGAAACGGTGTCGAGGCAAGTATCGAGCTCTTTCCATAGTTCGAGGGTTATATTATTCAAACCCCAAGCTGCAACCCAATATCCAAGGCCACGTGGAAGGAGGAACCATGAGAGAGGCAAGTGCCATGCACTACCCAATCTCCAAGCCATGGCCAAGGGAGAAACCATGAGAGCCCACAAGAAATCCCATGGGCAAGGGAGAAACCATGAGAGCCCACGAGAAATCCCACGGCCAAGGGAGAAACCACGAGAAACCACAAGAAAAATAGTTGAAACCGAGCGACATCCATAAAGCACCGAGCCAAGCACCTGCAACACAACACAAAACATTCGAAATCGAGGTAATCGGCTCTACCAAGAATGGATCAAGTTGTTGTCACCTTAGAACCCTTGGCTCAACTTGAACCTGAGCCCTATATCATTGAGTCAGCACCTTTTCCCTATGCAACTACCAAATTTGGCTTGTTTTAAAATTGCAAACCCCCTACACCTATGAAAGGATGCAACAACCCTGCAGAACTGCAACAGTTTGGTCGTTTTCATCCCACATTTCACTTGTGTGTTAAATGCCCCTGTACCGCAGCACGCAAACGGGTAACCAGGTGCTCTACGCGTCCTAAACTCGAACTCGAAACTCACTCTATACTCTTCAACATTCGTCTATTTCCACAACCTCCCTTGACAATGCAAATATTTCAGAGGACCAAATATCACATGTAGCCAGCTCTGTAGCTTACAAATATAGATTGTAACTTGCAGCAAATTCTCAAGCTTAAAAAAAACAATTGAACCTTAAAAATTTATGCACAATGCATCCCTCTGTGCATAACACACCATACTACACCAGATCAAGTGCCTGAGTCTCGTGCCAAAACACGAAGGGAGGAACCCACGGGGGGAGCGCGGGCGGCCACAACCAGGAAGAAAAAACTTATGTCCAAAAAAAACGAGCCCGCTAGATCGAAGACGCAAAAATCGGGATGGACGAGTGAGAGTTTAGGGTTTAGGTATGAGAGCGGGGGGCGCAGGGCACATGGGCCTCATGTGAGAACCCACTTTTCCCACCCTAAACTTCATATTTAGGGTTTTTTTTCACTTTTTTTTTTCTTTTATTTTTTTTTAATAAGATTTAATTATTTATTGATAGATGATAAGTTAACCCAATAATTAAATTAATTGATTATATGGATTAATTAGTATAATGGATTAATTAAATTAATTGATTATAGTAATTAATTTATTTATTTATTTAAATGATTTATTAGTTAATCTAATAATTAAATTAACATTATAAAGTTATAAGGTTAATAATGGGTTTGTAACTAATGATGGATTAATTAACTAATATTATACAATGGTATTAATTAATAATATAGATTATANTTTATTAGTTAATCTAATAATTAAATTAACATTATAAAGTTATAATGTTAATAATGGGTTTGTAACTAATGATGTATTAATTAACTAATATTATACAATGGTATTAATTAATAATATAGGTTATATATATGATTAATGAATGTAATAGTGTTATATTATAATTAATATTATAAAGATTAAAGGTCCTTGTAAAGTGGGGGGAGTTTGACGCATGTTATGGTGAATAGTTAGAAGGTATAATAGAAGGCATTACATAGGGGATTTGATGCACTTTAGCGAGTGTGTTATAGGGTTGGCATAGCTAGCAAGGCGAGAGAGTCAGTAGTTTACTTATGCAAAGACATCGAGCTTAGATGTTTTAACCCTGACCTAGCCACTTACCCTAAAGAGAGTAACGTTTGTTTACAGACAAGTTAAAAAAAACTTACACCTAACCCTATGTTTACAAGTATAAGTTGAGAGAATGTGAACTACCTTGGACTCTTCCCGGACAAGCATTTGGTTTGATGCAAATTCAATTATTCAAGATGGTTAGGACTCGTGGAAATCGAGGTCAAGGGGCATCGTCGCAAGGACCACCAACGTCGACGCTGCCACCACCATCACCTGAATTAGCACTTATTTTGCGCTCTTTGGAGGCTATTAATGAGACTTTTAAGGGGCATCATCCAACAGATGTCGAAGTGGAACCCCCACCATCTGGAGTGGGTAACCCTAAAGCGTCGAGGGATTAAGAGGGAGGGCCTCCACCCGGGGACACCACTAGAGAACTACAAAAGATCAAACTCCCAAAGTTTGTCGGGGGTCATGCAAGTGAACGTGTGGAGGCATGGTTGGAAGGAACGACACGATGTTTCACCTTAAGAGACTATGCTTCCACATCAAAGGTGAAAATAGCAATCTTTCAGTTGAGGGACATTGCCTTGAACCTGTGGGGTAACCTGGAGAGGCAGTTGCACCTTACCCCAGACACCATCTCATGGGAACTTTTTGAGGAAAGGTTCTGGAGGAAATATTTATCGGCTTAATATAAGGAACAGCAGGTGGGAGCATTTCATGCTCTAGTTCGGGGAAACAGGACCGTGGAAGAGTACAAGATCAGGTTCATGGAGTTGGTAAAACATGTCTCATACATGGACACCGATCAACGATAGGAAGAACATTTTGTGTATGGGTTAAACCCTAAGATAAGGGCCATGGTACGGATGTGGAAACTGTCGTCAGTAGCGGAAGTAGTTGAAAATGCACGTTATGCAGAGGAGCATATGAGCTTAAACAGAGGTATGAGATCGACCTTTCCACAACATCCTGGATTCGTGGGGAAGGCCCCTAGGACCTTCTCCAGGGGAGGGATCTCTAGGCCGCCCCCTTATGGTAATAGAGTCGCACCTAGGATAGTTTCTACATGTATTTAAATGGCAAAGAGTGCAGCATCCCACTCATCACCAAACGCAGGCAGGTCCATAACCTTCTCAGGGAGCAGCAAATAGGGGCAGGGGCTCCAGGGAAGGAACTCATTTCAGAGACCATCACAGGGAAGCGTGCAGGTTCCATCTCGTGTTACATGTTGGGGGTGTGGAGGACCCCATTACCAACGTGACTGACGAGAGTTGCAAGCAGGATTTGTGCATAAAGAAGGAAAGGCCCTGATGGGAAGAGCGAGTAGTGGCCACCATATTTATGCAGCGGTTAATAATCGCCAGGAAGAACATCAATCCACGGTGGTGGAGTCGTCAGGTACGCTAAATCATGTCAATGTTAAAATTTTATTTGATTATGGTGCTACAGATAGTTTCATTTCACCATCTGCATTAGAAAAGTGTGGGTTGGCAGCCTACGAGCACGATGACTTCAAACAAGTCGATATGGCTTTGGGGGGAAAACAAGTGGTAGGACCTAGCGTTGATAATTGTTTAGTAGACGTGGGAGTGTGTACTACTAGGTTGAAGGTATATGTCACTGCTCTGGGGACGTATGACCTAATTATTGGAATGGATTGGTTAGAATCCCATCGAGCTATGGTAGATTGTTTCACGAAAAGGGTGCTTTGTGTTGACGATGAAGGAAGGTCAGTAGAGATCCACGGTGTATAGAGGAAAGTGTCTCTACGCTTTATCTCAACCATGAAGGTTAAATGTTGCATGAGGCAAAGTTGTTGATTATATGTAGTGGAAGCAAACAATGAAAGGAAAGGACCCTCCTTGGATCAGTACCCAGTATTGTCAGAGTTTAAGGATGTTTTTTCTGAAAGAGTTGTCAGGGTTACCTCCTGAGAGGGAGCTTGATTTTACCATTGAGCTAAAACTTGGTGCAGAACCAATTTCCAAGACTCTATATAGGATGATAGTGCCAGAACTTTGTGAGTTGTAGATGCAGTTGAAAGAACGACTCGACTTAGGGATAATAAGGCCTAGTGTCTCACCTTGGGGTGCACCAGTAATTTTTTTGAAGAATAAGGATGGTTCCTTATGACTATGTATAGATTACAGGGACTTGAACCATGCTATAGTGAAAAATAGGTATCTAATGCCATGGATAGATGATCTCTTTGATCAAATGAAAGGAGCAGCGGTGTTCTCAAAAATTGATTTGCGATAAGGATATCACCAGTTAAGCATTAAGGAAGGCGATATTCCTAAAACTGCATTTTGAACTCAGTTTGGGCATTACGAGTTCATTGTAGTACCTTTCGGTTTGACCACTGCTACAGCAGTATTCATGAGCCTCATGAATGGTGTATTCCGAAAGTACCTAGATCACTTTGTATCGGTCTTTCTGGATGATATCCTCATCTATTCTAAGAATGAAACAGAACACGAGGAACACTTGTGAGTGGTGTTGTCATGCCTTAAAGAGAACAAATTGTATGGCAAGTTGTCAAAGTGTTCTTTCTTCCAAAAAGAAATTCATTATTTAGGTCATATGATTTTCGGTGAAGGAATCTATGTGGACCCATAAAAGGTAAAGGCCATTATGGAAAGGCCAGTGTCGAAAAATGCTCATGAGGTAAGAAGCTTCATGGGGCTAGAAAGTTATTACCAGAGATTTGTGGAAGGGTTCTCTAAAATAGTGAAACCCATCACCACTCTACAGCACAAGGGCATCAGGTATGAATGGACAGAAGAATGCGATAATGCATTCATAGAGCTTAAGAGGTTACTAACCAGTGCACTAATTCTACAAGTGTCGGATATGGAAAAAACTTCACAGTCTGCACGGATGCCTCGAAGCAAGGGTTGGGCGCCATGCTAATGCAGGATGGAGGAGTGATAGCGTATGCGTCAAGGAAGTTGAAGCAGCATGAGGATATTTACGCTACTCATGATTTAGATTTGGAAGTTGTAATGCTAGCTCTCAAACTTTGGAGGCACTATCTAGTGGGGCGAAATTTTGAGCTCAAAACGAACCATGAAAGATTAAAACATCTCTTCACTCAAAGGGATCTCAATGACAGGCAGAGGCGATCGAGTGATTTTATGAGTGAATATGAATTTGGAATTTCATACATCAAAGGAAAGGAGAATGTGGTCGTGGATGCCTTGAGTAGGAGACCATGTGTCTTCTCTTTGGTACCCTTAAAAGTTAATCTGAGGGAGCATGTGTCAATGCAACTCCTTGGAGATAGTTGGTATTTAAAGGTTACTTCAACCCTCCAGAGTGGGAGGCAATTAAATCCAAAGTATGAAGGATATATCCTAGAAGCATATGGACTATTAAGATATCAAGGAAGGATGTACATCCCCGAAGGTGGGGATATTCGACTTAAGGAAGCTCATAGAGCACTTTATTGTGCACATCCGGGTGTGAAGAAAATGTGCGCAGACATTAAGAAGCTTTTCTTCAGGGTAGGAATGAAGTGTGATGTAGTACATTTCATCGCCAAGTGCCTAGAGTGTCAACAAGTGAAATTCACCCACCACCACCCCACAAGTCTCATACATCGCATTGTCACTTATATGGATAGACATTTATATGGAAGTCATTTATATGGATTTTGTTGTGGGATTGTCACTCACATCGCATAGACACAATGCCATTCTTGTGATAGTTGATAAGTTGACCAAGAGTGCTCATTTTATTCTGGTTAGAGACACCTACGATGTGACTGATGTGGCATGCGTGTTTGTAAGTGAGGTCTTCTGTTTGCACGGGATTGTTGATTAAGGTTGGTTGTCATTGATGTCAACCCTTGAAGAAAGACCCATAGCACAAAGGTTTGGGTAATGGACCCAATAGTGTTTAATGTAAATATGACTCATTATTGTTTTGTCATGGTTGATAAGAAGTAAATATGGATGAACTCCATAGTGGTCCCCTTATGGTGAAAGCCCTCACGGGAAGACGCTT